>QMIH01000004.1:1170359-1192830 GCA_003987875.1 Clarias batrachus | reverse complement strand
ATAAAACTGGGTTGACCCTGCAGCCAGAGCAATAGGCAACATCTGGATGATTCTCTTGATCATTCGATTCACTCGGTTCAGATGAATCGGATCAGTAGAGTTTGAGTCTTGGGGCACATTTCATCTCATCCCAGCATCCTGATGACTTCGAGTCGCACGCGGCGGTTGGAGGACTTTCAGTTTCAGCACTTTGGAGTTTCAGCACTTGGACAGAGCAGGACCAGTTTCCCATGCTGCGTCTTGTGGGTGCGCCCTCGGGTGTGACGGGTCAGCTCGGGATGAACGCGTCCGACGGATTAGGAGTCCTCAACCGGACGCAGGAGCAGCTGGACGGCGCGCGCGCCTGCTGCGGCATCACCTCATCCGCCGCGTCCGTCACCGGCAGCGACGAGCGCGAGCAGTTCGTGGCGCGGCTCGTGCAGATCGCCGTGCTCTGCGTGCTCTCGCTCACCGTCGTCTTCGGCGTCTTCTTCCTCGGCTGTAACCTCCTCATCAAGTCCGAGAGCATGATGAACCTGCTGGCCGAGGAGCGCAGACCGTCCAAGGACACGGAGCTCATCACCGCCGCGTGACGCCCCGGGACACCGGGTGTCTGGGTGACCCGGCTCGCGCGCTCACAACCTGACATGACTTTAATATTAAGATGCCTCTGACTGTGGAATTATGGTTGTTTTTGTTTGTTTGTTTGTTCGTTGTTTGAAAAAAAAAAATCTGTATCTGAAAATGTGCACATTTCTGATTTACGACTTCAAAATAAAGCATGCTGAAATAGATAGATTTTATATATAAACCTGATTGAAGTAATTGTTTATTGTATTTTATATAATAAATAATTAATTAAAATGCCGAGAACAATATATAAAATAATATTTTATTATCAATCACTTATTTTAAAAAAAGTGTTACAGTGACATAACTGTAAGCAATGACAAAGTAGAAAAATACATAAAATTGTCATAACATTTTCAGACTTTCTAACCTGTAATAATGATAACAACAAGGAGAATAAGAACTATATTATTATTATTATTATTATTATTATTATTATTATTATTATTATTATTNTTTTTTTTCATAATTGCTTACAGTCATATCCCTGAAACACACTTTTTATTAAACCAATTGATAATAAAATATTATCAATTGCTTTATATATAATTATCTTAAACCACATTCCATCCATCTAGCATCTAAGAATCTCTGTAGTCCAACTAGGGGCCGTTAAAGTCAGTGGTGACCATTGTATTTATCCCCATTTTTACGGCCGTGGTAGGACCTCTGGCAAACATTCACACACTACGAGCAATTTGGGAACACCAATTAGGGTAACTTGCATGTCTTTGGATTGTGGGAGCAAAGTGGAGTACCCCCGAGGAAACCCACCAAGCACAGGGAGAACATGAAAACTCCATGCACACAGACCTGAGGCGGGAATTGAACCCGAATCCTGAAGGTGCAAGTTAACAATGCTAATATGAAAATAATACGTATTAAACTATACTTGTATTGTCGATTATTTGTGATTTATATGTTTACTCTGCAATACAAGCCTATTTAAAAGGTTTGCAAATCATATCTTTATCTGAATTTTCACAGCATTTGAAGAGTTAAACCGATATCTCAGTATACTAAACACTTGAACCATTGAGGAGAAAACCTGAGCAGGATTTAAAGCCATTCATTTTCTACTGATGTTCTGTAGGACACAGTGTGTCTGAAAAATCAGGAACTGCCAAGCGTAGAAGATGAACTATGCTTTCCTGTTCTATCAATATAAATGCCATATTTCACCTGTAAGGAAAATTTTAATATAAGAATCAGGGTAAATAAATGCATAATAACTATTAAATCATGTATAATTTAATGACAAACTAAAAGAAAAAAAACAATGTTTAAAAAGGTGTTTTGCCAGCACAAGTTAAGAGGAAGGCTGAAACGCAGTCTGGCATCAATTCCTCCTGAAACTAAAGTGATGAACACTGTTCTTCCCCAAGATATTCACTCAGTCAGTGGTTTAATGGTGGTGACACAGTGTGCTGTTTAACATCTCAAACCAAAATTTCCCATAGGCTTCAAATTGTTGACATTTTTTAAATCATTTTTTGGAAGAAGTCTCAAGTGTCAGCCTTTGCACCAGTTATCTTTAGGTTTTCCAGCATGGCTAGATTGCAGGATAAATGGCTTTGCCTTTGAGGTTAGTCAGTTATATAACAAGATGCAATTTTTTTGTCCTTGTCAAGGCAGAAAAGAGGCGGAGGAACTGTTTATTGCTGCTATAATGTAAATGATAATATGAACTAACTTGTTTTGCAACCGTTCCATAAACATTAATCGAACTGTTAATGAAATTAAAGTATGATATTTAATTATTTAATTAATACCTAACTGTAATTGCTGGCAGATTGTTTTGATACAAGACATATAAACCACAGTTATCATAACTTCATGGAGGTAAATCTACAGTATACGTTGCATTGTGCCAGATCACAAAACCCTGTCACTGATTATTTGTATTAAGTGTATTATTCCCCAAATAATTTAGTTTGATTGGTATGGTAATTTAGTGGTTAGCACTGTTGCCTTGCATCTCAATGGTTGGGATATTCTAGGGTTGACATGTTCTCCATGTGCTGTACGATTATCTCTGGGTCCTCTGCTTTTTTTTCCCACATTCATGCATTGTCTGGCATTCCCAAATTTCCCACGTAGGTTACCAGTGTTTGGGTTTAGGCCTGTACCATAACGTCCCCTACAGCAATGACCTCTGGTGGTGGTAGAGAAAGATTTACATCAACAGTAAACCCAAGATTCTGGATTCTGATGTGATGTAGACTGGCCTGAATGTACTGAATGATCCATTATGCATAGTGTCTACTGTACAAGACTCTGGAGACAGTGTTATGATCTGGGGTTGCTTCAGTTGCTCAGGTTTAGACTCGGCAATAAAATGAAGTCAGTTGACGACCTGAATGATCAGGTTATCACATCTATGGATTTTGTCTTCCCTGATGGCACGGCCATACTCCAGGACTGAAAAATTCTGTTTCTGAGACAATTTTTGAGGAATCATTGAAAACTACGAGTGTGTTTGATTTCTTTTCTCTTTTTTTTGTGAGCCAGGCATTGTACGTAGTTGCCAACCATACAGTAGGTCTAATGCCTAAAGATAGAATGACAGAACCAAACAACAAGAACTGTTTTGAAGGTACTTTTGGGAAACCGTACTGTACTGTTTGACATGTTTATGTTTCATTATGAAATCACTAAAGGTCAAATGGAAGGGGGGAAAAACACTGGCATTACTGCAGGAGGAGGAGAATCTGCACATCAGGTTTGAGCAACAGACATCGCATGCTAAGCCACTGTTGGTCATGTGGCGTGAAAAACGTGATTCGCCCTTAATCAGGGGTAAAACAGATGGTGTTGGTCTTATATGTATTGTAAGTGAAAGTAATCCAAATTAGAGTTCAGAGTTACATGCTACATGAATGACCCTAATCCTGAGGCCAGACAAGGTACTGTATAGCCACTCACAGGTACAAGGTACGACATGCACTTTACATAAGTAACAGTTCGAACAGCATCAACAGTTACGACAATACAAGGGTGTCCAAAACCATGAGAACTGGTTTTGCTGCATTTCAGCCAAGATGCACTTTAACATTTTTGAAGGAAACTTAAGCAGAGAGATTATGTTACAACATTTACGTAGGAGTTGCTCCATCAGCGTATCTACAAGAGACATGAGAGATGTGTGTTTTGTTGTGGAAAGCTGTTGTGTTCGCCACACCTCGTTCTCTAATTGAGATTTCTGAACTCATAACCTTATGCAGCACATCCCAATCAGAGAGAGGCTTTTAATATATTGTAAACAAAACTTTTTATATTGTTTTTAATGTTCCTCGTGATCTTCAACAATCTTTGTAATCAAAAAGGTTTTTGAGCAAAACTTTTTTTTCTTTTATTCCAAGTTGTTGTCGTGACTCTCTATAAAAACACAAAGCATGGATTTGAGTTGATTTATAGTTTTAACACTATAGATACTAAACTGCATAGTACAATACGCACAAACACAAGTGAAGGAGAAAACTGGAGTTATAGCATTTTGCAAAATCATCCAAAATTCATATTGATACAGCCAAAACAATATTGCCAACCTTTTAGACACCCCTTGGTCTCAAAGAAACCAATGCATAAAATGCTTTCTAACAGCTTGTAATATGTCTTGCTTGCTGTGAGAATACAATTTTCCCCCAAATTGTCAGATTGGAGATGTCTCATTTTGCTATCAAACATTCATTTGGATGATTATGACAATCATAACTACACAGAACCGTTAGTTTCCTGCTGCTTTTAAAACTTGTAAAGTCCGCATCTAGGCTCATCCTGTCTTACAGCAAAGATCCCCCGTCTGTGATCACAGCAAAGCTCAGCTGTGATGTCTGGCACCCATATCTCTGCAAATCAGTTCTATAAATGTCACCGGCGACTTAAAAGGCCACATTGCGTGGAAGAAACATGTTTTTGTGGAGGAAAAGGTTTAACTGAGAATAGCAACATAATCAAGATGAAAGAGTGAAAAGGAAGCAGTGCTTCTGGGAGAGAAGCACTCCCTCCCCACCGAGCGGCTCCGAACCACTGGAGTAACTTTTACGTCTGGAGAAAGAGGGAGCAAGAATAGGGGAGGTTGGAGGAAAAGGTCACTGCTGGTGGGAGGGGCTGTCAGGCGGCGGCACGGTGCTGAGGAGTGATGTGGTATTAGGAGCTGACAGAGTCGCTGAAAGGCACTGGAACAGAAGAAATGTCAGGCCCGAGAGTGCAAAAACAAACACGGGCACGCACAAACGCTAGCATGACAGTGAAGATTTAAGAGAAGAGAAGAAAACTCAGCTTGACGTCCCTGTCCAAACAGAAGTCACACTTTCCAGTTTTTGAGGTTTACAGATTATAAATCAGCTGCATTACAATAATATATGACAGCGTTTAACCTCTCAACCATCTAAAGTCTGTGACTCCCAAAGTGTTATCAGGAAACCACAGTGTGTGTGTGTGTGTGTGTGTGTGTGTGAGATCTACAGCAGTGCTTCCCAAGCCTGGTCCTGGAGAACCCGCCCTGCCCATTTCCTGAATATAAGAGCATGTAGCAAAGTAGGGAAAACACAACAAAATATATAATCCATGGTGTATATAATCCATACAGGATATCCAGATCAATAGACTTGTATTTGTTTGTTTATAATCATGTGATCATAATAGAAATTTGTTTGACCAAGGAGTAACGAATTGGTGTACTGATTGCAGGGTCAGGAAGCAGTCGTGTGGTTACAACAGAAAACACGGCATGAACAACGATAACCAATGTAGAGCATATTATATAAATAAATAGTTTCTCATAAAACATATACATTTTCCTATGTATGGAAACTTATGGCCCACCCCGTAGTTTAAATTGTAGTCACGTAGCATGTATTACAATAATTTGTTGTAATATTACCTTAGTGGCACCTCTTCAGTAATTAATTAATTGGATGGTTGGCTCTATTTATAATGTAGCACTAATGTAAAATCTAGATGAAATGAGTACACATTTGTTAGAATATTTCTATAAGAATGACTGAATCAATCATTCTGTTTATTGTATGGTTTACCTTATTCTATTTCCTTCCTTCGTTTCATTGTTTTGACCTTCTTTCCTTTCATGCATGCTTTTTCCTGTGCTTCCTTCCTGCCTTCCATACTTCCTTTCATTCCTTCCTTTTTCCTTCCTTGTGTGCTTACATTTGTCCTTCCGCAACCCATCCATCCGTGCTTCTTTCTGTGCTTCCTACCTTCCTGGCCCATTGCTTCCCTATTGGTTAATCGCTTTGTTTATTTATAACACTAACAGCACATTTACAGGAAGTTGCTGTTTTCATCATTAAAGCAGTTTGATGCCACTGAGGCTTCAGGTATTGAATAATGATGATGATGTAGAGTGACTGTTATATGGACAAACATCACCTCTATAGCCTACTAAAGTATTTATCTTATTTCTGAGGTGATGGTGATTACATGGCTGGTTTTGTTAGTTACGGGTTTTATAATTATAATTTGCATGATATTATATACAGTACATTATTCTAGTCATACAGTAAGAACCTGTTCCACATACTATGTTGCCCATTTCCTAATCCAAAGCTGAACAACAATTATAAATATTGACACCTGGAATTTACTTTCAACAATACCCAAAACCAGAATTGTTAATATAATGCAAACTACATGTAACACGGTTGGCTTTTATGAATAGGAGGTTTAAAAGAATATTTTTTTAAAAGCTCTGATAAATAGATATGAATAAATATTACTATAGATTTGCCTTGTGTCCTTTGTGTAATGGACAGTTTTAGACCAAAAACAGATCTATGTCTGGGAAGGGAAGTTACTATTATTTGTAATAAATCTTTGCTTTATGATGCAAACAAATTATACATGGAAATCCAGTTAAAAAATAAAATAAAATAAATAAATAAAAAGCTTTAACCATGACATGTAGTCTAGTATTAGTTTTACACCTTTAGTGTTTTTTTTTTTAATTCCACCAAGCACGAGGAACAAAATACCTCGGAAAGACACATTAGTCACAAACTACCGATATGATGAACACACATTAAAAACACTAAGCCTACAGTGCAAACATTTTCTTTTTTTCAACAGGATTTTTTTTTTTTTTTTTAACAAAGCAGGTAGTTCATGGGAATTTCTACCGTAAACTATAATGTGTGAAAGTACTCAGCACCTTTTTTCCTACCATCAGCTGAAAAAAAATAATAAATCAGCCTTTGCCATCAGTCTGTTCTCAGAAGCGTTATTACATTATGACCCTGCAGACTAAGCACTGCAACCCTGCAGGTCCAACACAGCAGAGGAAATGCGGTTACATCCATCTTTGAAACACGTCATACAGTGATGTGCGTGCATGCGCACGCGCACACGCACACACACACCAGATGAAATGACATTGTGAAGCTGATACATCATCAAAAAAAAAAAAAGTTTTTTTTTTGTCTGTGTTGAACGACTCAGCATAAATTTTAAAAAGTAAAATATACAAATTTAAAAGAACTTTTTGACTATGTTTAGAAATGTTTATACAGTAAGATGTATTATAGTCATCACAGCACAATGCATACAAACATTCAGATACAGCTCAAGCTCATTTACACACAAAACTCTGGAACATGAACAACGCCGCTGCTGTTGACACACACAATCTTTTCATAAATATAATAAAACACACTTTTATATTTTTATATTTTCATTCCTCACAGTTTACAATTACATTTTGCACATTCTGTAAACATGGTCATATTTTCATTCGGTTTTAGTTTTTAAGTTTTGTAAATTTGTATATTCCAATTACAATACAATTTTTGGATATTCTAGATTTAGTTTAATTGTATTCTCTCGTGCATTTTTTTTTTTCATTATTGTAGTGAAATCTTTCTTTTCTATATTTCCATTTTAGGTTGTAGAAGTATTTCAAAGCAAATCATACTATATATGGTTACTCTATAAGTATGTGACGAAAAAAAAAATTAAATTTGAAATGTTCAAAATGTTCTCTCAGTCACGAGTTTTTGTGCTAAACTGGCTGAGGTTTGAGGATTATAGAAACGTTACTACAAAAAAAAAAAACAATTCCATAACAAATGCGAACTTTTTCAATGAAGACAATTTCTTATTGAGAACATGAGGTGTGTTCAAGTCAAACCGGGACTGGTCATCTCATTAACAGAAGGATGAGATGTATCCTCAAAGTATTGACGTTTAAAGAAGGCTATACTGTACGTCTGAATGACGAGCCCGAGCCCACCTGCGGAAAAATTCAGCGGGTGGAACGCCTGATCCTTGGATAATTTACCGCCAGCACAAAACTGTTCACACAAACCTTCACAAACACCTGAATGTCTGGAAGGTAAGTGAGTGAGTGCACTTTGGATCATGAGAAAGCTCTCTTCCGTCAACCAGCACAGAAGATCCCTCATTTTCAGTGAATTGAAGGAACTTTTAGGCTGGAAAGGCAAGGATATCTGATCACTGTTCTGGCAAACTGAGAAAATATTCTACATTAGTGAAACATTTGGATAAGCGCATTAGTGTAGCAGGGGATTATATAGAAAAATAAAAGTAGGGTTTTTTGCTCTCATAACTGTGTTCTGTTATCCTGACTTGAACATGGACATAATATTAGATGAAATCGGATACAAGATATATCTTATGTACACCTTGGATGGTGTGCCAATCCAACGCAGGGCGCACACACACACACACACACTCATTCTCATCCTACAGGTGATTTGGGAACGCCAATTAGCTCTACCTGCATGTCTTTTGACTGCGAGAGGAAACTGGAGCATCCCAAAGCGGGAATCGAACCCAGACCCTGCAGGTGCAAGGCGACGGTGCTAACCACATCATCCAGAAAATAAAAACTCAAAGTTTTCACAGAATGGTGTGAAAATCTCACAGCATGTCCGCTCTGATATGCCAGGAAGGATGTGGTAACTCAAACAGCCATGCTTTACAACCGTGGTAACAAAACAGCTCGTCAGGAGGTACAGTTCATTAAACAGATATGGATGGGCTTCAACAGAAGGAGACCTCATCAAGCTTTACTCCAGGCTTCAACTAAGAAGTAGAAAAATCACAATGGAACTCCTGGGCAAAGCTGGACAGGAAGTGATCGTAAAAACATTATCTGGTCTTTTTTGTCATGCTTTAGCTGCCCAGTTTTTGCTAAGCAGATTTTATGCTTATTGAGATGTTCAGAAAAAACTTACTTTGCTTATCCACTCAATTTTTCTTGCACTAATTAACTCTCACTGTTAATTCGGTTGTTTATGAAATAACTGTCCCTATGTGTGTGTGTGTGTGTGTGTCTATTCCCCGGATGCCCTATAATCCCCCAGAGTGCCAGACCTGACCCATGCAGTTGGGAGTAACAGCTGCAGCACCTTTGCATCATTCGCAGGACAGACCGTCCCCTTGATCCAGTGGTGTGCGAAGAAAAGGAAGTGACAGCCGCTTTTACCCCCATGCCGTCCTTTTTTTGTTCAGCCCAGCGTTTCTAAATGATGACTGACAGCGAAAGGCATCATAAGCACCAGTGCACTGTAGCACATCCCTAGTGTTTGTGCAATAGACAAAATATTGCATAACAAGACCGTAATGGGAATTGACTAGCTGAGCTACTGGCTGAATATTACAGTAATAAACTCTCTATTTTTCCACTCATGTACAATTTTAAACAGTGTGGATTTTTGGGAAAACAGACAGAATATTTTAGTCCATCCTGACACGGGGTTGTTCTCATCATGCAAAATTATGATTTATGGAAGCATCATTTATACTAAGATACGTACTCCCATACTGCAATGGAACAAAATATATGCAAACAAAATCAACACTTTTAATATTTTTGAAGATTTTTGATTGTGCAGAATAACAATAGAGCCAAGAGAGCAAAAAACTACCTTATTTCTCTATATCATTTCCTGCAGCACTAAGGCACAACATTTTGTCCTGTTTAGCTTGAACGACATACAATGTTCAAGTGCTCCTCAGATTTTATTATTACTTTTTGCATGCTCTAAATTTTGGATTTTTGACTTTCCCACCAGGATAAATAACATTATGTATCTGTCTGTCAATGACACTAGAGACTCCTTCCATTAATGCTAAACATCTCCTCAAAAGTTACAGTAAATTTCCCCAAACCAAAAATTACACACCTTCAATCCATTCACAAAAAAAAAGAAAGTTTCATTAAATAATTTACAGGAAAGCATTTTTTTTAAAGCTTGTGTGTTTGCTTTTTAATGTAGCTAAACAGTCTAGCGATTTCGTTCTTTTAGTTCTATAATAAAAATATTTCAAGGTATCGAACACTGTAAAGGTGAACTGGTAAAGGTAAATGAAAAAATCAGATACCTCCAGGGGTCATGCTTTGACATCATTGCCTGATGGTTTGAACCCAAAGGTCACAGACTGCAGAGGAAACCGGAGTAACCTGAAGAAACCCACCAAGTACAGGGAGAACATGCAAACTCTATGCACACACAGACCCGAGTCGGGAATCGAACCCGTACCCTGGAGGTGTAAGGAAACTACCAGAAAACTGCATTTTGAAAAGCAATCTCCAGTCGGACGCATGATACAAAATGAAGAAACTGTCAACCTGATGTCCTGGGAGACTCATAAAATAAAACCTTGTATAGTCTCCGTCACAGATTTAACCTCCCACTCCTCTTCCCTGAGGCTCTGAATAAATTATCTGCATAACTGAGCACTCTATGTGCTGTGGGAAAAACATCAGGGATGCTTTCCTCAGTGTCAGGAAGTGTCAAAAGTCTCCCACTGGGACTCTAACAAAAAACACCGACAGAGCATCAGTTAGACAACAGCAACTCATTTAGATAGGATCAACATGAATAGAACAATATGTATAGAGGGAAATAATGCATATAAAAATACTCTTATAATTTTATATAGCATTTGTGCAAGATTTGGATCAGTTCACAAAGTTGCAGTTTTATGGCAGAAGTGATTCCATGGGCCTTGTGTTTGATGTTACAGGATAGTGTGGAAGGGGGGAAAAAAGAAAACTTTTCCATCACTTATCATTGCGTTCATTTGTCAAACAGCCCCTCAGCAGCCTTAGTTCCTAAACTACAACTGTTTACTTCCTAGTGTGAAAGATGAGACACAGTTAGACCCAAAAGGTTTTTATTTATTTTATTTTATTTTTTTTTTTTTTAAAGAAAAAGGTCATTCAAGTCAAACCAGGACTTGCAATCTCTCTTTATAAATCTTGGTATAATTCACAGAATAGTTCAAACACAGTAGTGAAAAGATTTTAACGTAAAAAAAGACATCTGTGAATCATGATACCGCCCAAGTGGCTCGGAGTCCACCGCTGTCGTTTCTGTGAACACTCAGCAAGTTGAATGTCGGGATCCTTGAAAATTGATGGATACCTTTCCCCATCTTGCGGAAGAGACGCATCCGGCTGTGGGAACTGTACACACATTCACAAACACCACTCGAACATTACATGAACTCGACCGGAAGTTACTGCCACATCAATCATACTACACCTCGCACCAAGCCATTTTCACATGTTTGGGCCATTAAAGGGAGGCCACTCCTGGGAGGCTAGTGTTTCAGCCATGAAGCAGGGAGCCTGATCATGGCTGTGGGCATACTGAGAACACTTTCAATCTTGATATCCAAGCACTAGTGAAACACTGAGATAAGTGCATTAATGTAGCAGGGGATTATATAGAGAAGTAAAGTCTGTTTTTACTCTCGTAACTGATTTTTGTGTAGTATTGGACTTTTAGATCCGGCTATGAACTAAATGTGACCATCTGAGACGGATTCTCTCTAATCATTTTGAAATGGATTTCACACCACAATACAACAAATGTATTTAACTACAGTGGAACCTTGGATTACGAGCATAATTTGTTCCAGAAGTGGGCTCGTATTCCAAAACACTTGTAAACCAAATCAAATCATCCCATAAAAAATTATGAAAACTCAAATAATTCATTCCACAGCCCAAAAAATAAAACAAATTAACCTGCACTTTACCTTTAAAAAAAGTTAAAATAAATCCCAACAGATAAGTGTTTCAGGCGCAGTGTATTTGTACGTGTGTGTGGAATTAGCTCCTTCCCTCGCCTTACACAGTAAATCTCCTCCTGTGTGTGTGTCATTGTCAAAAAACTCTGCACTCGTAAACCAAGACATACTCGTTTTTCAAGTGAAAATTTATTAAAAATCTTTGCTTGTCTTGCAGAACACTTGTAAACCGAGTTACTCGCAATCCGAGGTTCCACTGTACATTGAAAAATGTTTCAAGCCCAACTCTCGATACCAAGACAAGGTTTCTATAACGTTCCTCCATCTCAACCCTGAATTGAAAATATTACTTCAATCCATCAATATAAGTCAAATATCCAATAAAGCAAAACATTAAAATTACCACATGACATCTCTAGTCTACAGTTAAGACTAAAAACTTTTAAGCCTGTTTCAGCCAAAGTTATGAAGTCATTTTATATTAGTAATGCTCACATTCATTAAATCATTCATCATAACGAACATATTAAGGAACACCAGTTAAGAGAAGTTGAATGCAAAGAAACATTTAAAACACTAACCTCCATCACATACCTGACAAAATGTACATGGAGGCTTCAGAAACCGCTCCATCCACCCTAATGTAGCTACAGACATGTGTTATAGCGGAGACTTCACTTTAAGATACATTTGAACCATGAATAAATTGATTTCTGTTTGAGGGGTGGGGGGGGTCTGGAATAATCCATCCACCTAATGTGACTGCAGAACTTTGTCATGCTTGTTAAATTACATGGAAAAAAAGAAAATGATAAATAACCACAATTCAGCTCTCTCAGCTTTTGAAGGACAGATTCAATAATTCTTAATACACTGAAATTCAGAAATGACTTTGCAGTACTAATTAGCAACTCGACTGTAAAGACACTCAAGTCATAATTTCATCCGCATTTACAGGCCATCACTACACTCAGTGGCGCCTTCACGCTCAAGAAAATGCAATATTATTTTTTTATGAGGATCATATACACTTGCATTAAACTGTTGCCAGGGCAGCCAGAAGGTGCCATCTGCTGTGTCCAGCTGTCTGCAGGGGTTAAATGGAGCGGAGGACAAAAGGACAAACCTTTGGACACATCCTCTTCTGACAATCATTTCAATTATATCGCAGTCAGTGTTACTGTGATGGAAAAGAATACATTTATGAGTTTGTCTGAGTATTAGGCATCAGTGGTAGAAGAGACCGCTTCATATTAAGGACACTTTTGACATTTAATTTAATAGCACTAATTAAAAGACTCAATCTTTAAGTCACATGTACTTTACCGTGCAGTGACGTGATCACTCACATATTGCGGTTAGGAACCTGGGGCGAGTGTGCAGGGTCAGACAGGATATACAGCAGCACCACTAAATCAGGCAGCATTAAGGGCTCAACAGTGGAAACTTGGCGGTGCTGAGGCTCAAAATCCCAACCTGCCAATCAGTAACCTTGTTAACCGTTTGTGCCACCACTGCCCTAATGGTTATTAGCCGATTTGGCTCAACAACCAACAGACTCAAATGTTCATTACTGAAACTATCCAATATGCGGTCCTTGAAATGCATGTTGCTGATTGCAGGAAAAACAAGATTATTGCTTTATGTGACAAACACAATCCAGTCCAGGAGGTGACTGCACTACAGCACTGCCCATTAACACACAAAAAGCCATTCACTTGCCATGACACCCATTTACTGTATTTAACAGTGGAAGTGCATGTTCTTTTTTTGTCTTTATCATCCCATCACATCACTGTAGGAATAGAAATGCTTGGAATAAAGATGGCAGACTACTTTTAAAGCTTTAATGAACTAGAGCAAAACTTTTACAGTATGATTTAACAGGAGGCGAACTGAAGTTGTGGTTCACATCAAGGGAAGGCGTGTCAAATATAAAGACAGCTAATGAAAAAGTAGGAAATGTATACATTTTTTTAAAAGTAATGTGATTAAAGACAAGAGAATTAAAACATGCAGCCTGATTTTAAAAGTCAGGCAACAATTAAAAATTCAGTTTTAACGGTGGTGACAGGCTGCAGACAAACACACAAGGATGGGATTTCTCCTGTGAAAAGGATGAGAAACAAACAAAAATTAAGCCATCATAGATATTAATTGTTTAGAAAATGAATGACTGGGTGACATGTGATAAAGATGTGACTGTTTGAAGTTTGTTACAAGTTTATTATTGCCGTATCAAAGTTAAAAGCAAAATGAATTGAAAATATTACTTCAATCCATCAATATGAATCAAATATCCAATAAAAACAAACATTAAGTTTATTGCATGTTTGTAGAAAAACAGACATTTCCAGTCTACAGTTAAGATCAAAAACTATGTTTTAGCCAGAGTTATGAATCTTCTATTAGTAATGCTTACATTCGGTAAATCATTCATCATAACTGATATATTAAAGAACACCAGTTAAGAGAATCTGAATGCAAAGAAACATTTAAAACGCTAACAAAAACTAAGAGCACAAGGCAAACTGCTATCCAACTTGCCTGGCCTTTAAAAAGGTCCCATTTTTAAACATAGATCTCAGAGATCCACTGAAGTGTGTGTGTGCGCGTGTGTGTGTGTATGTGTGTTAATGCTCCAGCTGAAACACCCCTCAGATAATACAGATTGTCTCAGGGCTGTGCAACATGCTGAACGAGAGTGTCGTCTCATATGAGGTCAGGTTAAAAGGGACAATCTAATTGGTTTAAATTCAAAATTGAAAAAAAATGTAAATTTAAAATTGGTTTAAATGCTAGCCAGTATAAAAAGGCAGAAAACTGCATAAGACAAGTTATGCACAGCAAGTCAGTCAACAGTACTGCTGCCACCTCGAGGAAGAGCGGCTTGTGGACAGACTGCACAATCAAAACGCTGTTGGACAAAAGAATGTAGTGGTCATGCTGGTTTCTGCAGTGGTTTTGGACAACACAATAATTAACATGGACTGAGGTTTGATATCAAAACTCACAGGATTTCCAGGGGAGAGTCCGAGGTGCACGGACGCTAACGTTACGGCCGTTTGTTGACGGCGGCTCAGACCTAAGAAAAGGCGAAGAAATTAGGAGTTGGGGGTGGGGGTAAATGAATTAAAAAACTTTTTTAAAAAAGTACAGCATAGCAAATTTGATGATGTGACTACGTTTCAGGAACAAATATAAAATATTGAAAATTTAATTCACATTGGAGTTGCTGACTCACTTGTTATTAACTGGGAGTGAGTTGTTGCTCACGCCCCACACGAACGTAGCAGCGTTGTCATCAACCTCTGCAAACCATCAAGAGACTGGATTAAAGCCCGAAAGCACCAGTCATGTGCATGTACCAGTCATGTATTTCGGGCACCAGTCATGTACTGAGGATGGTTCCACTTAGAAAGCATGGAGATGAGCTTCACTCTGATCACCCATGTCAGTGTGTACATTACCTTAAATAAAGTTGCAGCCATCTGCGAGTAAATAACTACACAGGTCCATATTGTCATTTAGATGTTTATCCGATTAATTGTGCAGCACTATTTATAAGTGCAGTCACTCATGGAATGCAAGATTTTGGACAAATCTCCATCAGTGGACATGTGGCAACTTCAACAAAGTAAGACTTTGTTAAAACACATTTGATCTTAAATCCCTTCTATAAGCGTAATACATATTTATAGTCACGCTATTGAGCACCACTAAAGCGAGGATACGCTCCATTTTGAGTCTGGTTTCCCCTCACAGTTTATTCCTCATGCTTTTAGGGCATTTCCTTGCCACCTTAACCTCAAGCTGGCTCATTAGGACAAAGTGATAACTTTTAATTTCTGTAAAGCTGCTTTGGGACAATTTCTACTGTTGAAAGTGTTCTTTAAATAATTATTTTTATTTTATTTTTTTTAAACAAAGGGGCTCGGAAAGGGATTTATATATCCATTATTGTTATTATTATAGAAGACGACATATGAATTAAATTGAATTTAATAAAATGCTTGTTATTACATTGGTTAATCTGTACCAAAAAAAAAACCATTAAATGTCTTTGGACATTTTATACATTAAATGTACAAGGTACAAGTTATTAGATTTTGTTTAACTAAATTTCAGTATTTAAATGTCAGTAGGGTCAAATTTCCACAGTAGCAGCAACATGTATCTGGTATGTTAGCAAGGACATTCCCTGCAAATGGAGCACCCTTTGAAGTGCGCTGTGGAATGGAACACAGCCGATATCTGTTCTCCTGAGGGACATCTCCCTCCCCCACTTCCATTTTACTTCTCGTCACATGTTCATGAAGTTAATGAAATCTTGCCTCACTTTGGACACCCACAGTAGTAATACGCAAGTTTAAACAGGACCAATGCTAGCAAAATTTCAGCACTGACCTTGTTCCCAGTCCTCTTCACATGCAGGGGCTGTCCACTTTATAGGAACGTGAAATTTTGGGTTCGGTTTAGAATTGCTATCTACAAGTAAAAATAAATAAATAAAATCAAAAACATTGGCCATGATCAAACTTTTTAACCAATACATGGACTGTTTAAAGAGAGCATGCAAGATCTTACCGTCCTCCACGGTGGTTAGCCGTTTGTCCCGGCAGTGCTCAATATGATGTGCCAGCTCATGCCTGGGAACCAAGTGCTTAGCATTGTATGGGCACGATTTTAGTTCACTTGCCAGTTTGGGGTGATTCTGGGGGAGAGAACAAACCGCAGTAAGACCCCGAATTCAGTCAGATCTCCATCTTGAGGACCAGCATTTCATTAAAAAGAAGTTCCAATCACTGAACTCCTAGGACGAGCACTGACCTTGGCACACTTGAGAATGTGATAGGGGAAGCGACATGCCCGAATCTGATGGTTCTTGTCATAAGGACACTGAATTACTGTGTTTGGATCAGCATCATCAACTGGTGTGTCTGTAAAAGTGAATCGGCATACACAATAAGCACAGTGTGTAAAATATGGAAGAAAGAAAAAAAAAAAAAGCTAATTTAACCCATTTAATTCAAGCCTGAAAAAAGGGGTGGAGGGTATTCTGAAGAATTTATCCAACTTTGAAGTGCAAAGAGTGCAGTTAACTGAATGACCACTAGATGGCTCCAAAAGTGAGCCACTTCACATATACCCTCGCCATGCTAAAAGTTTATTTCTGATGTAAAGTTGGACATGGCTACAGTAGGTAGGAGTGTAGTAGTGTAATTCTGACTGAGTAACATCTGTAGTTTGTGGTAACCCATGGCCAGGCTCAGTTTGTTACACCCATTTCCCCTCATTTATGGGATTTAAGCAGAGTCATGTCCTGAAAACACTGACGACCAGAGCGCCAACATTTGAGCTTCAAACTGTTCAGGAAATCTATGAGTGATGTCACAGAGGGTTTGTCTGGTTCTTTGTACAGTCCATGTTCAGGAATGAAAGCTCAGGCTCCAAAGTATAAACAGATCATTATTCTACACACTTGGTTGTTTAGATCACATTAGTGTCCATGGGAGATAAATAGGTCCCTGACTGCAGAGTGTATTTGATAAACCCACTCTACATACAGGAACTTGCATCAATGTTTTGTAATGTGTAAAGAACATGCTTTAAAATAGCACTTTGCTGATGGGATCCAGAGCAGAGGAAAGAGCTACTTCAAACTGGACTTTGTCATTTCAGGTTAGGCTTTTTAAAAAACACAAAAATTTAAAGTACACCCTAAATGCACGACCAAATCGATGTGCACTCAGTGCTGCCAGGTGTACGATAAGTATTGTACAGTATTTGGAAGATAATTTGGGTCATTGTATGATCAATGACTAAAACGCCCTAAAACGTATGATTATTTCATGTCAGGTTTTTGGTGTCATAGTGCAACAGTGTGGGTGTGCACAGTGTATACCGGCAGAACAATAATATAGATGATCAAACAAATCATTTGAACAGTTAGAGTAGATTGCAGTTTGTTCAGTAGATGAAGTTATACGCATTACATAGAGTATGTAGCAAACGCTATTCTGGGGGGGTACTAAATAAAACTTTCAATAATGTATAGAATGTATACACACAGTCCAAAATTTGTGACCATCTGGCCATCACACCCTCATGCATTTGAATATCGTGGCACAGATTTAGGCAAAACATATATACACACAAATAACCTTAACTGCAATTATACTTCCTACATATACCTAAAACAAGTAATAAAAATAGTGGAAAGTGGAAAGAAAATTTACAATTTATTAATTCAGTATTTTTTTTAGATCACAAAAACATTCACAGCTTCTGAAAAAGGGGATTGGAAAAATTTTACTGAAAATATTCTACAACTATAATGTGCATCTGCACAATCGAGATCAGTTCCACAATCACTGAAGCAGTTCTATAGAAGAGGCCACAATTCTAGTAGTTTTGTATTTTTAGAACCATTCAGTCCAAGTGAACTAAAGTTCACTTACAGAATCCTCACCTGATGATTAATGAAAAACCTGCCAACACAATATTTGCTTGTAGTTGCCATTTATAGCTCTATAGTGCCATCTAGAGGAACAAGGCAGCACTTTTCCCCCTGAAAAAAAATTCCCAACACACTGAATAAAAGCGTCTCTGCGACGATATTGAAAATTTAGATAAACTTTTTTTGTATTAAACATCAGAATCTCAGAATCATAACACCTTCTTTCTGAAGTAATAGGCAGAAACGCCTACAGTCGAAAAGGTACTGTTCCAACTGCGGAAAACATTTATTGGCCTACAATTGTGTTCGAGTGTAGGGTACCAAATACCCAGAAGACCTCTCTTCGAGAGTACTTGACCCACTCATTGCAAAAGAAAAGGCGCCTGCATGGCAAATATGGGAAGTGAGGAACATGCAGGCAGAAGGCAGGGATAGAAAACAAAGCAATCAGTAATTATACTAACAAAAAATAATAGCTAGCAGAGCATATACTAATAATATTTAGTCCTTTTATTCTAATTTTATTAGTTATATACTTATAACGAACGATAATCTAGAATCTAACTTTAATGACGTGGAAAAATACAGAAAATGCAGGCAGAGATCAAAAAAAAAAAAATTTGGTTCTGCTTTGATTGAGACCTTGCCCAAAGAGCTCGACTTCCGCTTTTAGGAGCAGATAAAGTAATAAAAACATAATTTTACTAAAAATCAAATTAATATCACTAATCCTCAGCAATACCCTCCTCAGAGGACTAAGTGGTCTGATAAGGCGATGATTGTGGCGATAAGATTAAGAGACGCTTAGGAAAAGTTAAAGCACCGTGGAACTGGCCGTTATTTTTACTGAAGGAATTCTTCATACACAAGTACAGTTCATTCAAAATGAAGCTCTGTCTTACTCACTGGAAGAATGTTAAATTGTTTTTTTTGTTTTTTTTTCCAAATACAATAATTTTTTTTTTTACTAACTCAGTTTATTGAATTTCCCTGGGTCTCGGATGATCAATTACAAATGAGTCTTCAATTTCGTTTGGATCACAGGACTGATTCATTCTGGCTTGGGCAAAGACTTGTTCACATGGATGTTGATCCATGAAAGATTCAGGAAAATCAAAGATTCATATGCACTAATCTTTAATAAACATTAAGAAGGGGAAAAAAAAAAAAAAAAAAAAACAATCATACGATTGATGACATTCTACCCAAAAAAAAACAAAATGATGTCGCCTCCATATTTTTCTCTTTGCTCCCCCCCCCCTCCCTCACCAATTAGTTTAATTTATTGAGTTAAAAATAATAATTGGATTTGTGTACTGAATACTTAATGCTGACTGGTGAATGTATATACATATATTCTGCTCAAAGTTTCCAAACAGCGGCTTTTTAGTTGCATTCATTTTCAGGTCGTTAAATTTAAAAAGAAAGGAACCTTCACAAAAGAGAAGGGCTTCCCTATTTGCCAGCATTGCAAAGCAATTTCTTTGATAAATTTCTAAAACATTAGTGTTATTTTGACATTTACTCAGTTTAAAAAAAATCAGAAATTATAGTTAAGTGTACAAACAGTTAAAATTTAAGTCAAATTTAATTTCTTAGAAGGTCGTGGTTTAAGCCCTAGTTCTGTTTTTGCAGGTGGTTACTGTTGGGCCCTTGGGTAAGGCCCTTGACCCAGTCTGGGCCAGTATCAAGGCTGATCCTGCGATCTGACCCCAAGGCTAACAACAAAAAGCTGAGATATGCGAAGAATAGAGAATTTCACTGTGCAGTAATGTATATGTGAGAAATAAAGGCTGAAAACATTAATTCTGCTGCTTGATCTATTTGCTATACAAAACATGTCCACTAGATGTCAGTACAACGAGCTCGATAATGAAGCTTCATGAAAATAACCGTTTGGTGAAACTCGCTTCTGCCCTTTTATTAGTTTATTCATTCATTCATTATGCACATTAATTTTATTTTGTAGTGCCCAATTATTTGTTTGTTTACTGTTTATATTCAAGGCTGTAGTTTCTGCAAAACTTTGTTTTGTATACATTCTAATTAGTTGTACATAAAGTTTTACGTTTAATTAAAAACAAACAAAACACATCATACTTAAAAATTAAAAAAAAAAAAAAAACGTTAAAGCTAAAACAAAGGCCTTGTGTTGTTCTTACCCTCATCTCCATTGGCAACATTAGAACTTCCGGTGGTCCTGGAAGGACCAAGGCTGCTCCCATACCTGATGGTAGACATGTTTTCCCCCTGGAGCTCCCGCCTTGAAAACGTTCACATCTTAATGAGCTTTTTTAAAAGGAGAAAGTACAACAATCGCGCTTATAAAAAGAAATCACATCACTCACCTGTATCCCTCCTTAAATCAATAAATAATTTTAAAACCCCACACACAATTTCACCCCAACAGCTCAACGCCTTAAATACGGCCCCAAAGTCACGTGGGCACGTGGGAAGTCTTTTAAACTCCGCCTACTCCAAGCCAGCTTTGTGCACAGCCTCACAGCCTTGGACAAGGAGTGCCTCCTGGCTGTACCCTCATGCATGGTTTTAGGGTTTTTCCTTTTCCTCAAAAACATCTCATTCGACTACTCACAGGATTTCAAAGTGTGGACATCTGTGATGTAGAGTATAATTAACTAGGACACTATATAATGCATCATGCTTAAATTGTTCATACACATCACTGTGGCATAATGGTTAGCACTGTGGCCTCACACCTCCAGGGTTGAGAGTTTGATTCTGACCTCGAGGTATGTGTATGTAGAGTTCGCCATGCTTGGTGGGTTTCCTCTGTGTACTTCGGTTTCCTCCCACGGTCTAAAGACATTGCACATATTGTGTGAATAAGCATGTGAGAGTGTGTATGTGTGTGTGAATGAGCATGTGAGAGTTGTTCATGTGTGTGCATAATGGGATGGGCTCCAGGCCCTCCACAAACTTGTACATGATAAGCGGTCCAGAAGATAAATTAATTAATTAATTAATTAATTAATTAATTAATTATTCACTCAATAATATCATCATGTTGCTAAAAGTAAAAATATTAGTGGAAGGCATATGTAGAAGGGAACACAGGGGACCTGCTCCATTATGTTTTACTAGCATAATTAATTATGCAGTAAATTGCCTTATGATGGAAAAACAACAACAAAATCAAAACTTTTAGATTAGACATTTTGTTCCATATATATTAATGCAATTACCAGATATCCCATTCCCTGGATCCCATTCCAGGAGACTTTGGGCATGACGCGAGGTACACCCTGGACAAGGTGCCAATCCATCACAGGGCACACACACAGTGGGCAATTTGGGAACGTCAATTAGCCTAAACTGCACTCCACTGTGCCGTTGACATAATAATATAAGTTATAAAAATGTGATATAGTGATGAACATGGTGATATTAAATTAAATATTAAATTAGGTAAGTAAATAAAGCAATAACAAAAGGATGTATGATGTAATGCAACCAGTAGATTAAAAAACTGTATTTAACATTTAATAACTGTTTCAGTTTAGTTAGCTGTAATGAATGGATTAAATATTAAATATTGTTTGTTTGTTTGTTTTTTTAACAAAAATCATATTTAAAGATTTATGCATAAAAAACTTGTTTATTATACACGTTTACGGTTCTAAACACAGTTGATAGTAATGATGAAAATGTTCTTAAATAATCTCACATAAAGAACACACATTAATCAGGCTTAGATGTAAAATGTTAAGATTAAATAATAATAATAATAATAATAATAATAATAATAAATGCTTCATGTTCAGGCACTCCGGCCCCGCCTACATCTCGAGCCACGCCCACTCTAAGTTGACAAGCGGGTTTTTCTTTTTTTTTCCAGTTTCAACATGGCGCTGTCCTGTGCGCGGATGTGCCGCGGTGCTCCTCTGACTCTTCTGCGCGGGACGCGGGGGTCCGTGGGGGTCAGCGCGCGATTCTTCACCCCTACATTAACCACCACGACACTCAGGTGACTCGGGTTTAACTGATCATTAATCGTGCGCGCGCTGTCGAGGCTGGAGAGGTTCGAACAGTTCCAGCTTAAAATGTCTAGAGTTACCAGGCCGGGCACAGGCGACACTGCTCTGATTAAAGGTCACTTAACATTACATTTATTGTACTGTAGATTATTTAACTCATTATTAACAAATTGTTATACCCATGAACAACCTGATTTGAATTATTCCGTATAAATGAGGTCTTCACGTGCTTTTACATAGCTTCAGATGTAGATAAAAACCCCTTGTAATAAATTTATCAAGGGCAACAAGAACCATAATAAGTTCTATGATGGTCCCATCATAGAACTTATTATATATAAGAACTATATATTAGAACTATATATTAGAACTATATATATATATA
>QMIH01000004.1:1095435-1164641 GCA_003987875.1 Clarias batrachus | reverse complement strand
TATATGTGTGTGTGTGTGTGTGTGTATGATTCACTTTGCCACAGGAAGTGGCAGAAGACCCTATACAACACCCCACCCCAGTTTTGGGCCGCTCAGTTTTTTTTCCACTTTCCACCACAAACCCCCTAAATAACCCATGCACTGTGGTTACTCCTGCAGTTACCCAGTCATACTGTACTTGCCTACTCACATCCTTTCTCCGTTTGCTCTGTGCAGATTCCGAGACCTCGCTGTATCTGCATGGGATGATGCTCCTGACGGTGAACTACCCACAAACACCACGCAGCTGATGACGGCCTGCGTTTTTCAGCCACGCTATCCGTTCATCAAGTATACAAAAACCTCTAATGAGGGAAACACAGAGGGCGTGAGCGCGCAGCGTTATCAGAGACGCGGCAGGCCTGTATCAGGATCTCGCGGTGCAGCGCGGTCCCGACTTCCAGCACTGAGGGAATACGATGGGAATCTTAAGCTTCTTTTTGTTTACTTTATCAGAGTGATTAGAGGAATGAGTGGGAATGGTGATGAAAGCAGTACAATACACTGAGATAAAACACGAGCGGGAAGTCGCTCCTTCTCGTCGGATTCATTCCACATTTATACATAACTTTGAACCTCAGAAACACAAAATGTTGCATGCAACACATTCTAATTATATCCTAAACATGCACCTACAAACGGATGTATGCAATAGGGTTTAAAAAAAAACAACCTGTTTACATTCTTGTTGTGGTTTTTTGCCAACTATGGTTCAACCACTGTGGTGTGGTTTTTAATTCTGGCCTGCGCTACGCTTTTTCCTTTCGTAAGTTTTTAAGTCATCTAAGCTGTGTAATCTGATTAAATTCAGATTCAGGAATTCAGCAACGTTTCTTGATATGTATGCTTTTTGGGTTGTTTTCAGGCCAGGTCCTGAAAACAACCCAAAAAGCATACATATCAAGAAACGTTATTCATTTAGAGCTGGTATTAATGCGAAGTTACATCATACATTTGCATAAATAAATGAATAAATAAATAAATAAATAGAAGCGGGGAGAGGGGGGGTCTGTTATTTCTACTTCATATTGATTTACAGTAGAAATAGAGGAAAAATCTACTCGGTTACATATTATTCTTTCGTGAGGCAATTCATGTACCACCATACTGACTCAAAAGATTTTTAATTTTTTTTTATAAATATTACATTTATACATGTTTACATTTAAAGTTATAAATGTTGCCATTTCTCTATAATTCTGTACCTGTTCACACAGCATGCCATCATGTGTAGTATGATCACATTTTGTACTGTTTGTTTAGACAAAATGTCAACAAAAAAAATTATCTAGAATTGGGATAATTATAAAATCATGAATCGCAATACGAATCAAATCGGTACCTGGGTATAGTGATATCATCATATGAGGAGGTCCCTGGTGAGTCCCATCCATAAATTAGAGTGCTAGATAAACTCTACGATAGGCTCCAGGCCCCCCTGCGTAAGGGATGAAGCGGTATATAGACGATGAACGAGTTAAAATCTGCCGATTATGTGTTTACAAGAAGAAAAAAAAAATTTTTATTTAAGCAGAACAGTTTTTTTAAAAATTCCCACGCTTTAATTTTGCCATTTTTCTTCCTTCTAATTCTTAATGCTAAACTTTCTCTGATTTGAGACAGAGAATGTTAATTGGATGACAATTTTCACATCATGCTATTTGTCAAGCCATTCAAAGTGAGTTCTGTAAGTAAGGTGGGAAAATGAACAACCGAATTAGCTAAATATTTGCAGCTGATATTCGTCTTACAGTCCATGTCAGATGGTGTAAACGAGTATTTCATTAAATATGAAGCGGTTTCTTTAAATTAAAGGCAAAATGCCAGAACATTGTGACAAGCATTTATTTATGTATTTAAACACACACACATCTAAAATAATAGATATAATTAAACAGGCCGATCCCTCCGAAGTGGTTTAAAAGAAAAGAAAAAAAATTAACTCATGTCAGCACATCAAATATAGGCTGACTTCGTATGTAAATGTTAGATGTGGCAACCCAGACAGTATAAAAAGAGATTTGACAAATACGCCAGAACAGTAGAACGGTTTTAAACACCCCCCTGTGTAAATGTGCCTTGATGTTATAAAGATACATTGCCTATGACCTCTACCACATAACGAATAGAACAACCTTTTAATTCACATAGAAAATCATGTGTGTGTGTTTTATGTACTATGTGCAGTATCCCTTTAAATAAGGCGACCAGTAATCCTGAAAGTAAGGTGAAATTGTGCTTTGTTCACGTCCTTCCTTTCTCCTGTTCAGCAGAAAACCCCCGAGTTCATAAGGTTACAAGACTTCATAAAGTTTAAAAGGGTGTGTTAAAGCCAAAAACACACTGAGACGAGCACCGCAGCAATGATGTTAGCAATCTATGCTTGACCTAATATGTTTTTCTTACTATCCTTGTAAATTTTCCATAATAAATTCAACATAATTGACCTTGACATTGTGCTTTGACTGTGTATTAGGATAGGATTATTAGGATATTTTGAAATTATGAAAATAATATTTTAAAGAAATATCACAGCACTGTTAAAGTCTTCATTTATTCGGATTAGTTTTCACATTTTCAGCCATGCTACAAGCTAACTCATACTGTAGGTCTGTAATGATAGTGCGCTGGTTCTCACATGGTTGTTGTTTCTGTATTTAATCATTTACAGCGACTGCAACGCTTAATCTAAGTTATTTAGGGAAGTACATTTAGGGAAGGAATGTGAAGCGCCAGCACTATGTGACTCTTCAGAAATGAACTTGCTTTCAACAGACACTTAGCATTAACCGTAACTACAGCATGTTATAAACTGATTTTTAAAAAAGCATTATGCAGTCTTTAAGTAATTTAAAAATGCAATTATGCAATTGTAGGAAAATTGCTGTGCTGCTACACCACCAGCACAACCAGATGTTGATTACTTTCACACAAGGCATGCCTTATAGAGTTTTACTATTTACTTGAGTCAGTTATTAAACCTATTATTCAGTAGCTACAGAGACACTAATACTGGAGGTGCGAGTTATCTAGAGGATGGCATTATTTGAGTTTATTTTGGCATTATTTGGGTACCTGGTTAATTATTGGTATACAATTATGTATACTGACATTTATTTTAATGCTCTAATGTAGTGCATTTGGAAATATATCAGCTAATACTATCAGTAACCGTCATTAAAATCATTAATTTGTTCAATCTCTATACCACCTGGAAAGTATCCTATCCCAGAGCACAAGGTAGGGTACGTCTTGGCACGGGACACACACTCATTCGCACATTACATGCGATTTGGGAGCGCCAATCAACCTAATCTGCATGTCTTAGGACTGTGGGAGGAAACCGAAGAATCTGGAGGAAACCCACCATGGATGAAGAGGAATGCAAACCACACACACACACACAGACACAGAGCAGAAGCAAGAATCGAACCCTCAACCCTGGAGGTTCAAGGCCACCGTGCTACCCCGTCCAGTGATTCAATTATAATGGATAATTTAAAAAGTCCCCTGTTTTACTATTTCCTTAAAAGTTAAAATTAACTTAGGTCTCAGAGCTCCCCCAAGGTGTGTCTGTTAATACTCGATATGAAATAACTCTCAGATAATGCAGTTTGTTTTTACACCTCAGTCCTGCTCCAAATGTGCCATTGCTAGTGCTAAGCCACATCCCCTCAGAGAACTGAGGTCACAATAGGGTCAATCTAACTGTCTAACTTGCTTGTTTAAACCCTAGAAAGGAAGGAAGCCTTTGACTGGACTGGAAAGTTCAGCTTTAAAAAAACATGCAAGTTAAGAGGGTGAGATCTATATAGCTGGTTCTGTTGTATTTCAACTACTACAAACCATAGCCACAGAGCGGTATCAAGATGGGCTTATAGAGGAGATAAGAGTGTGTGGAAGTGCCAGATAAAAGCAGACGAAGTGTTCAAGTCACAGAACAAGTCAAGATGAGGAACGGAAACAGTAGACGTTTTTTGTTGTTGCTGGATTGGATTGGAAAAATCGGCTTTAAAAAGGGCGGGAAAAATGTAACCAGTAATTTAACCAGCTGACTAAATTCCAACTGCCGTTAAAAAGAACAATAAGCATGGAATGTTGTTTTCTTATAATGTTTTTGCTTGTAATGAATTGTACAAATAATCGAATCAGCATAATAGGTCCCCTTTAAAACATTTATGCAGCATACTGTTTGCTGTGCTTTATTTAGATGGGATGAGATCATTTTAAAGGAATATATTAATTCATTCATGTCCTCCCCCCGGTTTTCTCCCTAATTTAGACGTGTCCAATTCCTCCCCGTCACTAGGGGGCGCTCCCACATTAAGGCTAATACTACTACCTCTCAGTCGGGAGGACCGAAGACTATCACGTGTTTTCTCCGAACCACGTGACGCCAGCCGGCCGCATCTTTTCGAACTGCTCGCTCACGAACCGTTGGGGGCGGAGTCACACACTCAGAGGACAGCGCTATCCGCTCCTTCTGTTGCGCGAGCTCACAGATGCCCCTGATTGGCTGTATAGCCGTGATTAACGTGGGAGCACTAAGTACCTCTCATACCGCCCCTCTGAGAGAGCTCGGCCAATCAGCTCTCTCTAGACCTCCGGCTGGAGGGGATAGAATAATTTATTCATGTTAAACAATAAAAAACTGTATGAGCGATATACCTTTAAAGGTTTCCAAATCATCGTAATAAATATAAAAAATAAAATAAAAAAATTAAAAAAAAGACTGATGATGTGGGAGAAACTGGAAAAGTTTATTATTTATAATTTCAACATGTGTTAAGCACTTCAACTTTTAAAAAGTTGTTTATAATATACATGAAATACAAGAGTTTAAAAATAGAATCAGTTTTTAAAACAAGTCCTTGAAGAACAAATATATATGAGCTGTAATGTGACCAGGATAGATAGTAATTCACCTTTTAATCACCATCTACGACTTAAAACAAGATGTAGTTGTTGTTAATCTACAATCTGTATAGGTACATTTGTGTATGATTTCAGGCACTGAAAGAACGCATTTACAAAATCTTAAATGTTTAACAGGAACATAAAGGAAGTATTTCTGATGTTCCAAGGCGGGGGATCACATCACCTCGTAGCCTTTGCGGATGCCGCTCATCAGCGTACAGGCAAACACGACGCCCAAGATCTGAAGCAACACAAGCACGAACGAGAGAGATGAGGCGAGGTAACGTAACTGTAACGTGGGCATTTCTCGCAAACATTCACTATGCTTTGAAAAAGAAAATGGTACGTTACCTCGATGAAGGCGATAACTAGAGCCGCTACTCCAACCCAGAGAATGTTTTTCTTCAGTAAATCCTCCACGACTGTAGCACAACCCTAAACAAACCACAATGAATGGAAGTTATTACACTTTTAAATGTGAAAGGACTGAAAGGACTGAAAATCTGAGAGTTTTAGGTTCCGGTGTGAAAAGCTTCTGGACAAAGCACCGCGCGTCTTCTCCACTTACCTGGGTGAAGATTTTGCTGGAGTCTTTCAAGGCTCCGGCTCCACAGCTTTGTGTCTGGTTCTTACAGCAGGAGTCAGGGACCGAGTTCTTGTCAGGTTTGTAGTTTATCCAGTCGGAAGCGTTCACTGATCCACAACATTTCAGCTATATACACACACACACACACACACACACACACACACACACACACACACACAAAGACACAAGACGAGAGGCTGTTAAATTAAAGAAATCATTTAAGGGTATGGTGTAAAATAAACAACTACCAGCAGATGTACTTGATTCCGTTCCTCTTACACCACACCAATTTATTTTTACAATTTTCAGTATTTAATAATAAACGTTCATCATGCTTTTTTTTTTTTTAACTGTTTATAGTATGGGTCCAAATACCATCAGCAAAGGATTTGGCAGGATTAGTTTTTTTCTTGAAATATATCACTTTATTAGTTTGCTTGACATGCTTGAAAACTCAAAATTTGTTACACAGGTCAGATATTTGTACAGTCGTGTTCTGGCAAAAGACTGGACCTTGGTGTAAACAAAGGACTCAAGCATCTCATAAGACATGTTTCATGATAGTAGGCATCTAAATTCTTTATATGCAAGAGCGTGGTCAGCATGAGAGTCTCATTGAGACAAATTTCACAATGGCATCCATTAATTTCGCCTAGTGAGGAGATTTTAACTTTATGGACCTTGAAGGAAAAACTCCTTCAAAATGAATGTGACAATGAACAAGGAAGTCGCTCTCAATTATTCCACAACGCCTCATGTGATAGAGCTGATACTTCAGCAGCATATATTAATGTTCTCTTCCTCATGATGTTCTCTTCCGCTTTCAACATGCCAACAGACTAATGGTAACAGGAAGAGGACCTGATACTTTACTGATACCAGTGAGCAAGTTAGCTTGTGTTAGGTCATGTTCATTAGTTTACAGCAGCCCACCCTCACAAACTTTCAGCCCTTTCAATCTCCAAAAAGTTGCAAAAAACATGCAGCTTGTCATGTTACTGAGGAACCAGAAAAAGCTATGCACTCTCTCTCGTGAAACAATAATGCATAATAATCTCATATATAGTGGTTAACTCGTTAATATGGAACATCCACCGTACTGTACAAGCTCCTGTGTATGTTATTACAGAAAACACCATGTGTATGAATGAAAAACATTAAACCTGGGATTTAATGAGCCCGAAAGCTACAGCTGCTACTACGTGATATTAAACAGCACCTCCTGACCAATCAGAACGGAGCATTCAGCAGCGTTACCAAGCACCGTGTTCGAAGCTCACAGGTGATGTGTGTTAGGAGTGATGAAGTGGAAGACAAACCTCATGCTGTAGCTTGTCCATGTTTTTCTGAATCTCTGGATTGGTGTAATTTTTGATCATTCCGTTCACACTTTCCTCCACAATAGTCTTCAACTGTATGAAAAGACGAGGGACATCGAAAAATCTTAAAAGTTGTACTTTCATTAGATAAAATACACTTAAAATGAAAATGTTGGCAAAAAAAAAAACAAAATGCATTAAAATAAATAAATAATTTGGGTTTCTTTCTTGATTTGACCAAATTAACAAAGATCTACAAATTTCCTGGACTGTATTATTTTTAAAAATCTCACCTGGCCTCTAAAGACATATGCAGTAATAGCTATTCCAATTTCGATGATGATGATGAAGGACAGCAGTATGGCAAACTGAGAAGAAAAACAGGAATCAGAAACAAGGGTTTGGGTTGTTTTCCAAACACACACACACATAAAAAATAAAAAAAATAGATGGAAACTACCAAGACGAGGAAACAGAATCATGTTTCTGTTTACAGATCAGCAGTGCGCTCAGTGGAGCAAGAAATCTAAACACGATCCTGTTGGACCTGTTTGTTTAGAATTATATATATTTTCTTTTAAATCGTAAAATTCTAAAAGGAAAAAAAAGAATATATAGTCTACATGTCATAAAAGTGCATTAATTCTAAAAAATAAAATAAAAATAGCAACATCAAAAGTTTAATTAAAATTAAATTTTAATTTAGAAAAAAAGCAAAAAAAAATATTTTTGATGAATAAGTTGATTTATGTGATTTAAAAAAACAATCACTATTATGTACATAAAACATTCAATCCCTAGAAAATGACTATCAATTTATTTTTTGGCCTATTTGATTTAACAAGCCTTAAAATTCACATTATTTAATATTTATGTTTGTTTTTTATAAATAAATAAAAACACAAGCATCTATATTTGAATTGGTTTTTACAGTCTTTTACAGATTTTCATTACAATAAACATTTAGTTTTCATGCATAAAAATAAATTAATTCATTAACTGTTGTGAAACGTCTCATTCGAGTGCCCCGCCTTACCGTAGTGACCATGCAGTAGTTATCCTTCCACGCTCCGCAGCAGCCGAAGAAAGCGATGAAGAAGATCACGACTCCTACCACGATGATCACGATGGGGGGAGAAGTGTTGGCCAACTGCTGAACCCCGGGAAAATCATTAACGGCCACCTTCGCCAAAACGCCCACTATGATAAGAGCCAGGCCGCACACCTACACACAAAGAAACAAACGCATTAGAACGACGTATTAGAAAACCTGGGCTTCAGCTGCACCGTGTACAAATTCCCATTTCCAACAAGCAGAAAGTGACACACAAAGCCTCACAACAGTCAGTTGTTCCAATATTTCTGATCACTTGACAAATAAAAGTGGGTTGAAACAAAAGGTGTTTTAAAAAAAAACTTAAGCTGTTTAGCACATCTAGATGTAAATTCTGATCCATCATCTTCTAGCATTTTAAATATAATTATATACTGTATATATAATTTATTTATTTTTAAGAGCCCATGCTATTCCAATACTTTTGGAAAGGACAGTGTGTATTAAATAAATCTGTGCTGGTTTTCCATTAATTGTATTTTATCCTCATAATAAAGTAGATACAGAAAAAAAGAGGAACCGAGGGGGGTATTTATGGTGGAGGTGTAGAAATAACAATAGAGCAATTTATCACGTGTGTCAGTCAAGCCCCAAGGTGAGAAGTAACAGTGTACTGTACAATTATTTTAACTGTGTGTTTAAGCATGCACTTCTACTTCTTACTTTTTAAACTTCATCTGACTCCATATTTACCGTCCTGTCCAGTACTGAGTTTGTTTCTGCTTTGCACATCTAAGCTGATGCACTATTACTAATGACTTCATTGCTACACTTATGCACTCATACGATGTAGGCCTTTTAGTTGGTACCGACCCCTGCATATTAGCGACACCTCGAAAGACCTGCGTCTCACTGCAACGAGCACCGCTGATTGTCGAACCTTTTCCTGATTATGTGCCAAAACTGGCCCTTGAGAATCGCAGGAATCTGTAAGCATCAAATTTTCCATCTGATGATTTGACTTTTGAACTTTTGAACTTTTTCCTCGCTCGGCGATTGAGGATGTTTCCGTTCCGTTTACGCTCGGGCTCGTAGTGATGAATCCGTGTCTCGTCACTAGTAATGATTCTTTTTAAGAAACTTTCATCTTCCTTAGAAGAAACTTTGTTTCTTCAGTGAGTTGTTTGGCACCAGGGAAACCCTCAGACCACGAAAAATTAAATCACTGCACGCTGCTCTTCTTTTGTGCAAATCACACGCGAGGCATCTGTTACAAAATGAACTATGTATATTTATGTCTTTTTTTTATGTTTTTTTTTTTTTACTCTCCTCCAACGTCAGTGCAGTATTTAAAAGCTGTACTTCAACTCTTTGCAGAATGTATTTACAGTAGGTGTGGCTTCACTTTTACTCAAGTCAAGGATTTCATTAGTTTCATCACCTCTGTGGATAACTACTGAGCCACATGTTGACATTTTTCCACCTATAGCAGACCACATGTTACATGATGTCTTTAGACACTTTACAATTTAGTTGCACTTTTTTTTTCCCCCCATATACTTTTATGTATGACTACATATCCTTCAAACAACATGGTCACATGATTCTCACATGATCACATATTCGTCACAGTCACATGGTCACACGTATGACTTTTTTTCTGCACCGAGGGAGTGTGAGAGAGACTTCGAGAGTCACGCTTCCCTGCTGTTAGTTTGTACTAAAACCCTCTTAACGCCTCTACAGTATTTGCTAAAGGAGTTGAGTTTCAGAAGGGCATCAGAGTCATGCCAGAGTGTAGGAAAGTAAATACACCAGAGATAATCGGGAAAGCTGTGGCTGGCACGCCTTGGCCCAGGTTTACAGCGCGAAGCTGTAGCGACAAGACAGCGAATGCTAAACACACTTCCCTGGAGCTTTCAAATACAATAAACACTCGGTTGTTAGATTCACCAGATAACACCATTACAAACTTTGTGTGAGTGAAATGATAAAAAAAAAGTGTCTCACGATAATTGAAAAGAATTTTAATTAAATAACATTTAAAGAAACTTTTCTTTTTTTATTATGTACACACATTTTAGTATAGACAGTGTAAAGATTTGCCAAATTGTTTTTCTAAATTTACCACAAAAAAAAAAAAATGCACTATAATATTTGGTATTTAATTACCGGTAAGTTGCGGAATGTCCCTGAAACAAGTTCCTATTCTCACTCACATAACAATGGCAGTAGTGATCTACACTAATTCCATTATCAAACACAAACACAGGGGGGAAAAAAACATTTTAGTCATGGAGAAACTGAGAACTTTCCCATGGAGGAAAACCTCCAACAGTGGAGACACCCTCCATGCATGTCTAAAGAGTCTCCTTAAAAAGAAAACTTCACCTCGTCAAGCATTTTACTCTTTTGTGCTGCATTGGCTTTCCTGTGGGATCGGATCGGACTGGACGGGCTGACCTTTGGTCCCCGTAATCTTGTGCGAGTGAGTCTTGAGCGCCCATGATCCTGACGCTCAGTAATCAGTGTTGTTCAACTGTTCCTCTGTCAGTGGTCCCAATGTTCTGGCTGATTAATAGATTAATAGAACACCTGTCCTTACACTGAGGATGAGAAATAGCCAAAGATGTGCTCTTTGTATAACAGACGACCTATAAACTGACCTCCTTGATAAAATGTTTTAATCTGTATAGCACCCCAAAACACCTTCCACTCTGATACCCCACCTTTATCAATAATCCGAGATTAATCTGCAGATTAAAGACAGAAACAGACAGACAGAGATACTGCCATTGGTCTGCGATCTTCGTGTTCACATCCTCGTCTGTGACACACAGGCCAACACCAGTGTAAATATTTAAGCGCTGACAGCAGTTTGCACTTTTAGGCAGAGCTGCTCTACTTTCCAAAGCTTCCCAAATACCTAAGGGTTTTTTCCCCCCATTATTTCCAAGCCATCCAAACACAACACTGCTGATTACTGAAAATGGAAAAATGTTGATCCTCACATGATCGCGCTCACATGATGTCGTCAGAACACCTTAGGAAACTTAGTCACATGGTTACGTCACACTCTCGCTTACTCACAATCAGTAGTGTTCTGGGGCGGGGAAGGGGAGTGGGGGCGGGGGGGTGGTCATCCCTCCCAGCTTAAACTGACTGAAAATAAAGACTTGAGGCGTGATCTCACTTTTGAAATTTTTGAGAGACGCAGTCAGACAGGAAACGATCCGACCACAAAACCCAGAGGAAGTTCACGTCTTGGGTTATGCGTGTGGTGGAACTTGTACATTTTTTCCTTTACGTCTTGGTCAGCGGACTTGCTCCCACAAATGACTATTATAGTAACCCAAAACTTCTAGCCTGGTAAACATTGTAACCAGTGCAACTTTAAAAAGCACATGTTTTATACTCATACCATATAAAAAAAAAAGGCCTAGGGTGATAGTCACGTCATATACTGATTAACATCAGTGACTAAAGCTGAACTTGGAAGGTAGTGGAACTGGGAGAAGAGGTTATAGTTTTAATTCCATCTCACAATACTTAGTAAGTTGACTTGTATTAACATTAGATTACATTTTTACTCCATTCACACCTAAACATTTAGCAAATCGATTAAGACATATCTTTGGACGGAGCCTTTAAAGCAGATTAAAACTTTACCCCAGGAGGCTTATAGATCATATTAAATCTAGCACTGAATCGGTGTTCATGAAGCCAGACTACACGTACCTAATTAGCTAACTGATCGCCATGGCAACAGGATATTTTAAACCAATTTGACCAAGATATTAACGTAAAGGTAGGATTATCATATATATAATTAACAATTGAGTGACTTTAAGCATTTAATCTCTGCCTCAACTTAGAGATCTCGTCTGTAATTATGAAATATCGTTGGCTTTTTTGTTTTTTCACTAAAACACAATGGGACCTTATGTTTTCTACAACAGGCTCTGCAGTCCATCATGCCGCAGCAACGAGAAGAAACTTTGAATTTTTACCCTCTCCAAATTACAGAGGGTCTTTGTAACCATTGTTCAGTACATTATAAACACGACATTGATAACTGTACAGCAGTTCTTACATTTGTGTTACTCGTAAACTTAACAGACAATCCACAAGCTCTTGATGGAAAGCAATGAAGTCTTATTTAGCCTGACATTTAAGGCATACTTCCTTCTACCAAAAAAAAAAAAAAAAACGTTCATTTCACAGTAAAAAACTGGCAGCTGTGGTTGTCAGAAGTTTACTGTAAAAAAATACAGTAGCAATGTTTTTGGTTGTACAGGATTTTGCACTCATTATACTGTATATTTTACAGATTTTAATATTTTTTTTTCCCGAGCCTGGTCGGGAATCGAACCCAGACCCTGGAGGTGCATGGCGACAGTGCTAACCACTACACTACTGTGCAAATGTTGTTGTTATTGGAGTGCAAGTCGTGCGAGGGACGCGGGAAAACCGAGGAAGTCGCCTTGCACCTCCACGGTCTGGGTTCGATTCCCGACCAGGCTCGAAAAAAAAAAAAAAATTCGTAAAATATACAGTATAATGAGTACAACCAAAAACGTTGCTACCGTATTTTTTACAGTAAACTTCTGGCAAACAAAGCTGCTGTTTTTTTACAGTAAAATTTACGGTTTATTTTTTACATTGTACAGGTACAACAAGCTTATTTAGCCCTATTTAGTGTCCAAAACATATTCACCCTAATAACTCAAGTTAATCAAGTCCAAGCCATCCAACTTACTTCTAAATGTATAAAAGTCAACCATGTAACAACGATAATAATTATAAGTGCAACACTGCTGAAGTCATGAATAGACTTTTTGTTTTTCCATTTGGTTTCCTAATTAACTTTTTAAAATTTTGTTTTCCATTTGGTTTCCTTAATTTCAAAAGCCCTCCAGTCTAACTTCCACAGAAAGAAGATCTAATTACAACATTTTAGCCTGCTATTTGAACACAGTTCGGACACAGAAGTGGACTCTTTCTTAATATCTTCACATTATGCAAGAGGAAGGAAGATGGGGGCAGGGAGAAAAAACAACTCAGTTGAGCTACCAATGTGTGTGTGAAACAATTTACATCGCTCAGATCCATTCATTCACCCTACATACCCTTAAGTCAAACAGATTGTTAACTAAAAGGTCAGCATTCAAGCTTTATAATTATTCTTACAGAAATTAGTGATCACTAACAGACTATATTTCAGCCATCCGGGTTAATGATATACTGGGAGGCTCAGTTTTGCATCCAGATAACCATATGGATGGTGTCACACTTTAATGGACCGGTCATCAATTTCACACCAATTGCAAAAAAATAAATAAATGTGGGAAGAGGGTTATAAAGGTGATATTGCACACTGTTATTACGATGAAGGATTTGCAAGTGTTACTATGATGGAAAAAAACTATGATGAGTGTGTGTGTGCAGTGACTAATGCTAAGTCACCAAAGTCAAGTGAAGACTTACCCAGAAGATAAAGTTAAAGAAAAAAAACAAGAACTTCAAACATTTCATTCCTCCTCCCTCCATAGTGTGTTAAATATGGATTCTGAAAAAAAAACACAAACAATAATAAATATATCAGATATGCAAACTACAAATCTGTCTTCAATGCATCTGTCCGGATATAGTTTTATTTGAGGTATGTAACTTAGTCATGAGTACTGGCTATTTACAAATGCCTTACTAAAGAAGGATCTAAGCAGTGTTTAGTACTTTATGTTTTACATTACCCAGAAGGCTGTGAGCTCAAATTCCAAACCTGCCAGCAAGCCAGTATTAGGGAATTAAGCGAGACGCTTAATGCTGAACTGTTTGGATTTGGATTGTGCTTCAGTTGTAATCAAAAGCATTCCAAGTGCCACTTTGTTACTACAGGAACATCACTTACTCCTCCTGTAAAATCCCACTGCATTTAGCCAAAGTAAACGTTTACAGTGTGATGAATGGCCAGACTTCTACACTAAACTAGAAAGAACGTCAAAGTGGGAAGGGGGGAGCATTCAAATTTAATAGAAGACATCATATCCAGTGTAAACAGAAAAGACAGTCCCTAACACCACGCCCATGTTTAAAAATACACAACACACCTAGAGTGTACTGTATTTACCTACTTGATGGCGATGGTGTTTCTTTTTTAGAAAGTCATTTGTTACAAAGGTTTACCTCATGAACGAGTTTCAGATTTCAACTTATAGTCATTTTCATACTTTACTGTACTATACAGACACACAAATATAGACATGTATAACAAATATAGAATTAAATAATTGAGCACCAACAACAGTCAGTCAGTTGTTATGATGAAACCCGTCTCTCATACAGACCTTCCCAGGAAAGCAAGATGAGAAGTTCATTTAGAGTTATAAATTAACAAACAGCACCTCAGATTAGAGCCGCTATGATGGTTTTACTGTTCGAGGGAGATTACTGCATATTTTGGATGCCTTCAGCATTGTTTTATAATGTAGAAAGAAATAAAAATCAGGAAATCCATGGAATTAGAAGGTGTGTCCAAACATTTGACATATGCTGTGTGTGTGTATATCGATCAATGCACATTCAGTATTTCCACATATATATGGAATATTACCGTGTATATATCCTATTTATAATACCTGTATATATGACCCAGTAACCTTATTTCACTCCATTTGCTATGTGTTGTAAACTTGTGCACTTATGGTTACAGGCTAACTGTATTTCAATGACTCTGTAAATGTACTTTGAACTACGACAATAAAGTATTTTAAATCCAATCTAATCTAATCTAATCCTTGAAGTGTACACTTTAATTATTGAGAAGACTGTTGATAAAACTACAGTCTATTCAGTGGTACGGTAACGTTCAAAACCTTGTACACCAGGTTGCTTGAATTTTGTTGTCTCTTAAAAATCGATACCAAATGAGACACAAGCAGACATATAGTGATGTTATTTCAAGAGCTGTGATAAATACGAACTGGCAATGCAGTAAATAATTGAGTCATTCAGTCTATCTATCACATATATGTAGTTCCCAGTTCAGTATGCGTTTGAGTGGAACAGTTCTTGAGGGGATTTTATGTGAGGTAGTTTTGGTTTTGTTACTTGGGTGGTCGCCAAAAAAATGATTTAAAAAAAACTTTACTGATTGTACATTCACCATTTATCCTAGGGGTTTAATTATGGATGAAAGACTATGAAATAAAGCTCCCTCCTGACACACACTAATATAGATCCATGTGATGAGATTTTTTTTTATTTAAAAAAAAACAACAACAACAAAAAAAACATTTTTCCCCTCAGACAGCCCAAACATTCCCATAAACGAGTATTTCGAAAATAAACTCAAATCTCAGAATAGAGGTGATTCAATACAAATGAGTCGGTTGAAGTGAGTCGGTTCAAATGAGTCGGTTCACCTTAACAGTACTGTACAGACCACGTACATTAAAAGAATCACAAAACGCCTGAAAACCAATTTTCGCGCTTTTATCTCCTCTTTCGCTTTTATATCTGATGATTCATTTCCCATAAACTCCAAAAGAAAAAAAAAACCCATAACATTTTACTGACACGTGTATTTAACTCTTTCGCTCACATAAAGATGGTTGTTTTTCCATTTTCACCTGGACGCCCAAACTCATTTCACACGGCATTATGATGTAATAATAGCACTTACGTAATATACACGACTTAATCCCGGTTACACTCTGGTTACATCTTTTTATTTTCGTATAATGTCAATGTTAGTGATAATGGTAATGTTAATAATTACATCAAGGGTTAAAAGGGAGAACTAGTTCCTCCATCTTAAAACAATCTTCGTGTTTATAGAAGCGTTCTGGGAAAATCCCCTGGCTTCACTCCGACTAACTTTTAATCTAAACTCGAGTCTTTTTTTATCTTTGTTTTTTATTATCAAAAGGAGGGAAATTTTATTATACCAACTAATTTTAAAGTAATCATATAACAGTAATAATATAAAAAGCGTGTTTTATTAAAGACGAGCTCAGAGGGAAAGGGAGGAGCAAAAGTAACAGTCTAGGAAAAACAAAAAAAAGAACAAAGAATATACGGCGTTCTTTTTTCTAACCGACTTTAATTAACGCGTAATTCGATCTAACGTTAAAAACAGGGCTCGGTCTCCGTGAGGGAAAAAAACGCCACCAGAAAAGAAGAAAAAAAAACTCCCCACAGCACAAACTCCTGTACAGTAACTAAACGTTAACATTTCCCTTCGTTTAAACACCCGTGTATCATCACACACGCTAAAACACGCAGATGTAAACACTTACCTTAAGCGTTGGAAAAACGAGCGGAGACGCAAAGCGGTTCTAATGAAGCTTCCTGTTACTTCTGCTTCTTTAAAATGGCAATGGTCTCTCTCTCTCTCTCTCTCTCGCCACACCCCACTCTCAGCCGCAATCCTGTTTATGCCGTCATTGTTTACTCAGAAAAAACCGTTTCCCCCGAGGAGCGTAACTTTATTCACATACAGGAACACCTATTTATAATTCACTGAGAAAGGAGAAAAGTTCAGCTAAAAATATTAATCTGTGAAATGTCTGCTATAATATTACAGTTTCCCTTTTGGGTTTAAATAATCAATCAATCAATTTATGTATGTATCCATCTATCTAACTATCTGTTTGTCTACTCATATTTCTATCTATCTATCTATCTATCTATGCTCATATGGAGGGACACAGATATAATTCACTGAGAAAGGAGAAAAGTTCAGCCAGTCTTCTAAAAAGTATTCATCTCTGAACCGTCTGCTGTAATATTACAGTTTCCCTTTCGGTTTAATCAGTCAATCAATCACTCACTCATCATCTATACCGCTTAATCCTGTATTCAGCGTCACAGGGGCCTGGAGCCTATCCCAGGAGACTTAGGGCACATGGCAGGGTGCCAATCCAACACAGGGCACACTCACATACTATGGTCAATTTGGGAACACCAATTAAACTAACCTACATGTCTTTGGACTGCGGGAGGAAACTGGAGTACCCAGAGGAAACCCACCAAGCACGGGAGGAACATGCAAACTCCATGCACACAGAGATGGGAATCAAGCATGGCCGGGGATCAAACCCGGACCCTGGTGGTGCAAGGCGACAGTGCTAACCACTACACCACCGTGCCGCCTATCAATCAATTTATGTATCTATCAATCTATCTATCTATCTATTCATATTTCTATACATCTATCTATCCTCACATACAGGAACACATATTTATAATTTCATGAGAAAGGAGAAACATTCAAACTGTCTTTTAAAGAACATAAACTGGCTGCCATTTGTTTGGGATTAATAAAGTAATCTATCTATCTATCTATCTATCTATCTATCTATCTATCTATCTATCTATCTATCTATCTATCTATCTATCTTGTATATACTGTAAAAACAGTATATCATGGTACCTGACCCTACAGTATATAGGATGAAACAAATAAATTCAATAAAATGAATTAGACAAAATTATACTCTGTGTCTATTCTCTCGCCTCTTATGTCATCATTACGCTGAACAGAAATAGAAAGTTAGTATTAGATAGTAGTTTCATGAATGCAAATACTGTAACATCAGTTGTTGACAGTACGTCAAAGTCGAGTTCCACAGGGTTCCCTCAAGGGAAGGGGCTAATTTGCGCCTACACATGTAGTGTGCATGTGAGTGTGAGTGTGTATGTGTGTGATGGATAAGAATACTATCCATTCATCCATTAATGTATTTCCAGCTTGCACACAGTGTTTCAAGGACGGGCTCAGGATCCACCTCAGGGCTGACCAGGATAACAATAAGGACTTGGTATAAAGGTCAATTCATGCACATAACCTGTGACTCCTTGGTCATTTTTTCCCCTGTAAATAATCCTAAATCTGTTATATCATCTGAAAATACACAGAGTAAGAAAATGTAATATATTTGGAATTGTAATAACATTAAAAATGATTTAAATTCTGATAGAAATATATAGTATCAAAGTCCCCTTCTTAAATCAAATCACTTTGCTTTGTTCTTCATAAGAGAAATGATCTCAAGTGCAAATCAGGAGAAATTGAAAGCTTTTAGACGTTGTTTTGCTGAAGCACAAAAGAATATAGGGTTTCAAAGAATTCCCCAAAATTCAAGTTTCAACTAGTCTACTGTGATTTGTGATTTTTAGAAGCTGCTGTTTACAACCATTAACCGGTGACTAAAAATACAGCTATAACTGAAACCGAAATCAGTCTGGCTATTAAAAACACATTGCTGCCATCTCATGTTACATAACTGACGGACGACGAGGCAATGTTATGTTTAGTAATTACAAGGTGCTGCATACTAACACCAGACCAGTTTTGTATAGCAAGTTTGACGTAGTATAGTAGTGATTGTCTGAGTATGGGACTGACCTGTAACTTTTCCCTGGACTCCAAGAAACTTGATATCTTAGTGCTCAAATGAAATTTGTTTGGTATCACCATAGGGGCATGCTGGCTCAGCAACGATGGGGGTTCAAATCTCTCCTCAGGTCTGCATGCTTGTGCATGCCGGAGTTTCCATGTTTTCCCGGAAAGCTGGGTAAGTTTCCTCTGAGTTTTCTGGTTTCCCCCAGGTCCAACGAGATTCATTGGCTGGCTCGTTTCCAGATTTCTTGTAGAGTGTGTGTGTGTGTGTGTGTGTGTGTGTGTGTGTGTGTGTGTGTGTGTGTGTGTGTGTGTGTGTGTGTGCGTGTGTGTGTGTGTGTTTATGCCTGGGCCCTGTAGTGGGTTGGCATCCCATGCAGGGTGTTCCGTGCATTGTGCCCTAAGCTTCCTTTGAAGTTTTACAGACACTCAGCAACCTGATAAACGTCATGGAAAATAAATGAATGAGTAATGTCACCATAAGCATGAACATCTGGCTGTCTGATTGAAAACACTAAGCCATGACTACAGTATGATATTAATTGTATCAAAGTTTAAAAACATAAGAATATAATAATAAAATATGTAATACAACTAACAATTTTTATATTGATAGTCCGCCCAATGGTAGATAATACAGCCATTATGGATGTAGAGATATGTAAAAACCTAGTGTAAAACCTTAAATATCACTGTCACTGTTGTATCATAGAGCAATCGTCTCCCATGTTGCATACTCATACGTGCGTTAGTGTACACAGAGCGATGTTCCGCTGTGTGTGTTTGCGCGCGCACACACACACTAACAGAAACACCGCTCTATAGGGATTCTTTACAAAGGTACAGTGCAGATTAATTTGTTTTATTTTTTACTTTACATTTTGTATTAATTATTTTAATATGAATATTTTGGGGTTGTGGAACAAATCAGTCTCTATTATTTCTTATTGAGGAATTCGATTTGATATACAAGTGCTTTGATATACATGTCATGATAAAATGAAGCAACATCTGGAATCCATTGTAATTTAATCTGTATTAGTAAAGTAGTATTGGGTTAAAGATTCGTACAAAGTCAAAATTATTATTTTTATTTATTCTTGTGCTTAATGAAATTAATACACATAAGGAAGTAAGTACTTTAAAACAGTAGTGTTAAGTTCGTGCATGGTAACCACAAACATGGAGTAAAGGTTAACTGTTACTACTGTGAAAGGAAGTAAATCACACATACACACACACACGCTCACAGACAGGATTTTTCCTTAAATGCCAACAGCACTTTGCTCTTATTACATCACTTCCCTATTAGACTTACTCTCTTGTATTTCTTCATTCATGATTCCCCTCTTTCTTAGGAAGCAGTCTCTTCCTGCTACATGGCTGTTAGATGCGTTGTCCAACAACTGACCGAAAGAGGAGGGGTACAACTCTAACCGGGACTTTTGATTCTACTGTATATACTCCCCTGGTACACTAAATCACTTATCCCAGTGTTTCACTAGTCTGTGGATATTATCAAGGTAGAAAGTTTTCTCAGTACGCCATGATCATACTTCCTGCTTTATGTCTGAAATACTGGCCTTCCTGGAACTCCTTTAATGGCCCAAGCATGTGCAAATGGCTTGAAGCGAGGTCAGAACTGTATGGGGGATGTGGCAATCATTTCCTGTAATGTGCAAGTGTTGCATGAGCAATGTGAGGTCGTGCAGTGTCCTGCAAAAATAGAACGCCTTTTGTGACCAAATCAGACCCTTTTTTTTTAAAGCGTTTTACTCATTGAATGTTGACAGGAACGACTGCAGTGGAATGACGTACAGTCTTTTTAAAAATGTTTGCACAATTAAAATGTTTTTTTTTTCTGGGGCTCATCAATGTACTGTGCTAGTCTCCTGTAGTCTTCTGTGAATGTCAATCGTTTGTTCACCTTCATTTACGAGAAAAGTCCTGATTTGCCTTGAGGGTCCTTCGTAATTAAAAGCGGTTGAGGGACATTGGAGGAAATCACAACTTGATGCTGATCTTCCCTTATACATCTCTCTTCTGTCCAAGTTCTACAAAGGAAAACTAGAAGCCTCTGCACATGATCCTCACAAGCTCCATGACATATTCCCCTTCACTTCCTAACTCACCACCTCCTCTTTCAACATCCTCTCTAATTGCTGATGATATCACCACTTTCTTTGATAAGTGTATTAGGAAAAAAAAAAACTCTTTCTTATTCTTCCTTGAAAGCATTGTCTGACTTTCTATCTCTCAGAAAAACCCTTAAGATCCCAATCAGCTTTAAAGTGGCTCACTTAAACTGTTCTTGTGAACTTTTCTTCTAGGCATTATGTAACAAAATCACTGGAATGTCATCAGTCCTTATCCTTCTTAATAGCCTTTGACACAGTCACAAGACACTTGTCAATCCTCATGAGTCATGGAACATGTGATTCAGCTTGGCAATACTCTGTTTCCTATTTGGAGGGATGGACATATCAGGTGACATGTAGGGAACCCACAGACTCTCCACTGGTGTTCCACAAGGCTTAATGCTGGGTCCTGTTTTGTTTTACCTCACATATTCTCTTGCTGAGGCCATACCTTCACATGGGTTTTCATACCACTTCTATGCTGACTAAATTCATATCACCCTCCCATTTCCTTCCTTCTAATTTTTGCACAAAACTCAGTATATGTGATAGCCATCATGTGATGACATTTCATCAGCTAAAATGGAGTGCTACCAAATCTGAGCTGCTGTACATTCCTGGGAACTCCCTGCTACTGTGTAGCATCCGCTATCACCGACTAAAACAGAATGAGGCTGTGCAGTTTGTTTTCAACCTCTTCAAGTTTTTTCAAAAACAGACCAGCGTCCATCAGTAGTAAAGGACTTAGCAAACCTTGTACTGGTACTGCACCATGCCCCCTCTGAATAAGATATTCACCATGTCTCTTCTCTGTCCTGGCACCTAACTGGTGGAACAAACCTCCCATGGTAGTCAGACAAGCTGAGTGAAGGTGTTCATCAGATAAAGACTAAAGACCCAGATCTTCACCAAGTAATTAAATTATCACTTTGAGTTTTAAATTTGTTTGAGTTTTTAATTTTGAACTTTCTCTGCCTTTTGGTAGTTTGTTTGTGAAATCCTTATGCCTTGATTGTGAAGTTGCTGCCTGTATTTCCACCTATAATTACTGCCTAACTCAACTGTTCCACCAACATAACCATATTTATTCTAGCAAATTAAATTGTGCCCCACGATACAGGGGATCAGTATTTGAGAGCCAGGAAGTTCTTTCGCTTAAACCTTTTCTGGTGTGGTTTATAAGGTTTGGGCCATTCAGAAATGGTGCTTTAGAAAGGGATTTATGCAATTGATGGAGAAACAAAGGAAGTCATTTCGTGCATTGTTGCATAGGGTTTAATGCAAGTGCAGCAGGGGTGACTTGTCTTTTGAATTACATTGCATTGGTATACTTTTCGATTTTAATTCTCACTTTCTATTCATGAGTAAGAAAGAAGAATGTGTCTGAAGGATTGGCAATTTTGTCTCACCATATATTGTTACAAATGAGTGCCTGATAAACAAAAAGCCTAACACACATTTTTGTGTGTGAATTGGGTCTTTGTTGTGATTATTGTCACTTGGATAGCTTTTGTGATAATAATGCCACATAGATGTATAAAATACAGATGTTTTATACAATCAGCCATAAAAAAAAAGACATTGTTTGTTTTGGGAAATATTTTTCCAGGGCAGATAATTAAAATAAAAATGTATGACTCTTCCAAGGAAGATGTGTCTTTGCCCGCCCACTGAATGTTTTAGTTCTAGAAATGAAAGCGCTGGTGCACAGCTATGTGTCCTTATAAAGGTTCTGTGAAAGTCTGGTCAAATTCCCATGAGTAAAAGTATGACGATGACGGCGATGCAAGACAGTGGAGACAAATTACCCTAGGTGTGACCCATGCTTGGCAAGCAGGTGACACAATGTAATGGCGCATGGGTATTGTACAAGTATGCTTACGTCTATGTGCCACCCAGCACATAGATATACAGATATATCTGTCATTTGTGTGGCAGTTATTTACAGGGTCGGGTTTGCCAACTCGACGCTGGATTGTATCTGAGCACTTGGGCATGAAGGACCTTGCTCAAGCGTCCAACAGTGGCAACCCGACGATGTTTGGGGCTCGACCCGGGGACCTCCTGGTCAGCAGTCTAACACATTAACCACTGAGACTATACAAGCCAATTGTTCACATCATTACATTCTATAGAATATAGCACTCTTACCCTGCACCGCTCATAACTGAAGAGAATACTGTACATTCAATGAGGTAACTAATCAGAGTGTCATCGAAGCTTGAGTCTACTACAACAACAAAGAAGTGCCATCTTGTGGTAGTACTTGGTATTACTGTGCAGCCACATCTTACAGCTACTAAACATCTCCCTGTTATAGCGTAGTGGACGTTTATTAGATTGATTAAAACATCCAGTGCAAATCTATACTTTCTGAAAAGATTACTCAGATTCCCTTGAACGGTTTAGGAGGCGCTGACAATAGACAAATCACACTTCGCAGACAGGTGACAATTTTTGATCTTGTCTCCTTAGTTACAAAGTTTACTGCATGCAACATATTGAATAGGAAATAAAAACGCACACGCCATATGTGAACAAAAAATAGGTTCTGTTCTTTATATCGCAGAACTGACAACAAGTCTGCATAACATTAAGGCACATGTATAGAAGCATGCAGAGACCACAACACAATCCACTGTTAGTTTACTACAAATCAGTCCAACAAGTGGAGCAAATCAGTCAAACTGTGTACATCAGTGTGTTTATGATTATACTGATGGGTTAATTGTGGACACGCACAGCACTGTGCAGAATCTCAGATACATGCAATATTGTGGAATATTATAAGGTAAACATGCTTTCGGGCATTTGTAAGAGTTAGGAAAGTTCTTGCATAGGCAATACACCAGAACCAATAAGAAATACTCATATATTAAATAAAGTTGATAGTTGTTGTGATAACCCTTGAATCGTTTTGTTAGATTTTAAGAAATCACTTCCTGTTAGATATATTTGAAAATGTAGGTAGCCAGTAGGAAGTAAGGTTGTGACTTTTTATGAACTTTATGAATGTATAAATAAAACAAACTAATTAACTAAATAAATTACAATAATTAACTAGTTAATTAGCTAATTAATAATCGTCTATACCACGTTATCCTGTATACAGGAAGAATATCCCAGGAGACTTAGCGTACAAGGCGGGGTACACCCTGGATGGGGTGCCAACCTGTTGCAGGAAGCGCGCGCACACACACACTCATGCTCATTCACACACTACGGGCAATTTGGAAATGCCAATTGACCTAATCTGATTGTCTTTGGACTGGAGGAAACCAGAGTACCTGGAGGAAACCCAACAAGCATGGGGAGAACATGCAAACTCCATGAACACAGACACACGGTGGGAATATAACATGATGCATTTATATAAAAAGTAGTAATTATTCGCATCATTGAAGTGCATATCTGATATTTAGGAAATCTGGAGTTCTAATACTGGTTCATTAAAATTAAATATTGTGAAACAGTATATTACAGGTGGCGCGGTGGTGTAGTGGTCAGCTGGGTTCGATTCCCGTCTCTGTGTGCATGAGTTTGCATGTCCTCCCTGTGCTTGGTAGGTGTCCTCACAGTCCAAAGACATGGAGGTTTGGCTAATTGCCGTTCCCAAATCGCCTGTGGTGTGTGAAGGAGCATGTGAATATGTGTGTGTCCTGCGATGGATTGGCGTGGACAGGGTGTACCCCGCCTCGAGCCCTAAGTGTCCTGGGATAGGCTCCAAGCCCCCGTGACCCTGAATATAAAATAACGCAATATAGACGATGAGTGAGTGAATGAGTGAATATTATACTATCTGTTTTTCTTTTTTTCTTTTTTTTTTAACAAGTGGTTTTACTGATCTTTAGGCTTTGAGGATATTTTAAAAGGTGATCTGGCTTGTTGTCTTGAGGACGTGGCACTTCCGAATAGTTTTCTGACAATAAATGTTTACAAGGACAAAAGTATTGATAGTATTGAATAGAAGCAAGGGGAAAAAAACCCTTTTGAACGTCCAAAATTAAAAAGAAGGTTACCATCATAACCTCTCATATTCTGAATTCTCTGAAGTAATTTAGACAAACACTGTGATGAAAACAACAGAGAAAACAGGGTCTCATAGCAGCTGCGCGGTGGTTTTGGGTTGATCATCATCATTGTCATCATCAGGCTCTTGATTCTGCACACAGTAAATTTAAGAAGAAATAAAGTCAAACATGAATGCACATTAGTTTTTTGTAACAATTCATTCATTCGTTGTCTGTACTGCTTATACTGTACAAGGTACGAGGGAAGCATGAAGCCTATTTCAGGAAACTTCGGGCATGAGGTGGGGTACATCCTCAGGGCTCACACACACACACACACACACACACACACATACACACATACACACGCACACACACACACATACACACATACACACACATACACACACACACACACACATACACACACACACACACACATACACACATACACACACATACACACACATACACACACATACACACACATACACACACATACACACACATACACATACACATACACACACATACACACACATACACACACATACACACACATACACGTAATCCAAATTAGTCTAGTCAGCATGTCTTTGAACTGTGGCACTGCTGAGGTGTTGTTGAAGACCAGGTTGCTTTAATAGCAGCCTTCAGCTCATCTGTATTGTTTGGTCGGGTGTTTCTCATGATATTACCCTATAAATTGATAGGTGCCAAAGTCTTGCTGGAAAAGGAAATCAGCATCTCCACGAAACATGAAGTGCTGTGAAATCTCCTGGTAGATGGCTGCATTTTTATGTTGTCTCTTTTGTATAAAAATGTAGATAGTTCCCTGCTAGCCAGCTAATTAGGTCTCCAAGTTAGCTAGATCGTTTTCTGTTAATCTATGTTGTAAATTTATGTTGCATGTAGAACCTCGGTCCTGGAGGAACCAGGAACTTCTGTTACACATTATCCTTGTGGAGGGTCTCGATGATCGTCTTCTAGACAACTGTAAAGTCAGCAGTCTTCCCTATAATTGTGGTTGTGCGAACGGAACTAGACCAAGAGATGTATGGTGTTTATACTGTATGAACAGTAATTTCCTTAAACTTGAAATGAACTATTTTAATATTCTCAGATGCTGGATTTATTTCAAATATATGACGGTTTTACCTTCAGAATTAAATTAGTTAAATGTCAGTTGACTGTAAAATTCTTTATTGCATGTTGTTTCATAAGACTACTGTACATCTCTGGATACAGAAATACTCAAAGCAACTGATTAAATATTAACATCACCTAATAAAACTGGAGCAGTTTTATTAAGATGATGATTTATTTCAAAATCCTATTTCTATTTTTTTTTAAATAGATGGCTAAAAACTATATAATTATTAAACTTTAAGTTTAAACACGGATGAGGCTTAAACTTTTCCCAGTAGGATCCAAAAGTCTAAGACCAAAATAAAAATAATGGATTTTATCTTTTTTTTTTTTCACTTTGATTAATGCAAAACAAGGAAATAAAACGCTACATATATTGAACAGTAATTATTAAAATATCACACATGTAAACCTCACTATATTCATACTTAATCTGTTATGCATTTAAACACACAAGGTGAAGATAGACAGTAATTTACATTGCTAAAAATTATTTTAAATCTTGTTCACAGTCACATTTTTCTAATCGTATCCGATCACCTTTACGCCTTTACGCATTCCACAAATCAGCATACAGCCGAGCACAACACTGAAGATCTAAAGACAAACACAAACAAGAGCGAGAGGTAATGTATGAAATTGTTCAAAACATTCTGTATACTGTATTTGGAAGGAGGTAAAAAGGAAACTCTCTCCTACCTCTATTAAGGCAATAACTAAAACTGTTACTCCCAGCCCGGGTGCAATTTTGTAATAGAAACTCGTGTGAACAATCCAACAGCCCTACAGAGCAACAAACCAGTATCACCATTAATACATTCCATAAGTGAAATCAAAGATTTATCCTTTTGATGCATTATGGTCTGAAACGCTTTTCAGCAAAGCGATGCTTTTCTCCATTTACCTCTGTGTAGATTATTTTGCTGTCGTTCATGGCTTTTGCTCCACAATTCAGTGTGACGTTCCTGCAGCACGAGTCGGGGACGGAGATACCGTCAGGTTGGAAGCCCACCCAGTCAGAGACGGCCGCCGATCCACAGCATTCCAGCTATACGATGTTGATCAGATTACATAAGGATGTTGTTTTTAATTATATACACGAACCAGACAAAAAACAAACTTAATTACCATCCTTAATCTGGCCCTATTTTGAACAACATAGCATGCTTACATTTTTTTTGTAGAATTTTGTGATTACCTGTGTTGAGTCATCTAGGTTATCTACTATGATGGGAATCACCACGGACCAGCCGATACAATATAACGATACCTAGGTACTGATTTGAATTCTATTGCTATTCTGTTTTTATTATTCTGATTACAGAAATATCCCATTTTGGCATCTTTTTTTTTGTTGTTGTTGTAAGATTTCTAAACAAACCTAACAAATAATCTACAGCCCCAAACGATGCTGTGCTGTCTGCCAATGTGTCAATAGTTTAGAGAGAGCCATCTGTAGGATTTTAAATGAATGGCAATATTTTACCACCTCAAATGTAAACATAGAATTAAAAAATTATAATTATTATTATAATAAGAAATCAATTTTGGACATAATTATTATCAGTATTATTATTATTATTATTATTATTATTATTATATATCAGTTGGTTATAGTGGTGTTTGTTGGGAGGTATGTCGAGCCGGTCATGTCAAAGTAAAAATGGTGCCTAAGAGTTTTGCACTGTACTGTATATACACTATACAGACAAAAGTATTTGTCAATTAAACCTGTTATCAACTTATCTCCAGTAAATGGCAAACTTTATGCTTCAGCATACCAAAACATGATATGCTTCCAAATTTGTGGCAACAGTTTGGGGAAGGGCCTTCTCTATTCCAGCATGACTGTAAACGGCTGAGCGTGCTGGAGAATATGAGTTCTTCTGATAACTTTGTCACACAACATTAGGTTTTTTATTTCCATCTGGAAACGGGTCTGTTGTGTAATGCGTTGCTTTCTTTACAGTCATGCAAATAGTTGTCTGGTGTGTTAATTGTTTACTTATTTATTTTTAAGCTAGAGTTGGAAATAGTTAATGATTTTGTGCATAATAATAAGGTCATGGTAAACTTTCAGTGGTTGGATAATGAAACTGAAATGCTTGGTTTTAAGTCAAGTCAAGTCAATTTTATTTATATAGCGCTTTTAACAATYRMCATTGTCRCAAAGCAGCTTTACACAATAAAAAGAAGTAAGTTTTTATGCAATGTGTGTGAATCAAAATGATAAGATTGTCCCTGATGAGCAAGCCGAGGGCGACGGTGGCAAGGAAAAACTCCCTGAGATGGTAATAGGAAGAAACCTTGAGAGGAACCAGACTCAACAGGGAACCCATCCTCATCTGGTTTTAGACCACAATAATTCATTAGTATGGGCCTCCATTTGCAGCCAATACAGCATCAACTGGTCTTGGGAATGACAGATACAAGTCCTGCACAGTGGCCAGAGGGATTTTGAGCCGTTCTTCTTACAGAATAGTGGGCAGGTCACTACGTGATGCTGGGGGAGGAAAACGTTTCCTGACTCGCTCCTCCAAAACACCCCAAAGTGTCTCAAGAATATTTAGATCTGGTGACTGTGCAGGCCATGAGAGATGTTCAACTTCACTGTCATGTTCATCAGACCACTCTGTCTCCAGTCTTGCTGTGTATATTGGTGGATTATCATCCCGATACACGGCACCGCCTTCAGGATACAATGTTTGAACCACTGGGTGCAGATGGTCCTCCAGAATGGTTCAGTAGTCCTTGGCAGTGACGCGCCCATCTAGCACAAGTATCGGGCCTATAGTAGGGAATGCCATGATATTGCAGCCAAACCATCACTGATCTACCGAGCTTCACTCTGAGCATGCAACAGTCTGGTGGTACAGTACGCTTCTTTTGGGCTTCTCCACACCGTAATTCTCCCAGATGTGGGAAAAACAGTGAAGGTGGATCCATCAGAGAACAATACATGTTTCACATTGTCCACAGTCCAAGATTTTCGCTGCTGGCACCATTGAAACCGACGTTTGGCATTGGCACGAGTGACCAAAGGTTTGGCTGTAGCAGCCCGGCCATGTACATCGACCCTGTGGAGCTCCTGACGAACAGTTTTAGTTGAGAGTTAAGGTGCACATTTAATTCTGCAGTGAGTTGAGCAGCTGTGGTTTTAAGTTTTTTGGTTACAATCTGGGTTAGCACCTGGACATCCCTTTCAGACAGCTTCCTCTTGCGTCCACAGTTACTCCTGCTGGATGCGGTTCGTCCTTCTTGGTGGTACGCTGACATTACACTGGATACCCTGACTCTTGATACATCACAAAGACTTGCTGTCTTGGTCACAGATGCGCCAGCGAGACGCGCTCCAACAATTTGTCCTCTTTTGAACTCACCACATATATGTCACCCATAATGTTGTTTGCATTGCAATATTTGGGGCACAACTGTGCTATACTCTGCTAATTAAACCTTCACACTCTGCTCTTACTGGTGGAATGTGAAATCGTTGAGGATTGGCCACCAGGCTGCTCAAATTTAGCCACGAAGCCTTCAACACTAAATCGGCCAGTGTTTCAGTTTCATTGTCCAACCCATGTATGTAACAAAATTTGTACTAAACGTACTGTAATATAGTGCCTGATACTTTAACACAGTACTAAAGCTAAAGTCCTAGAGCTAGAGTATGACATTTTTTTAAAGGTCTGGAACAAATACGTGTGACAGATGTAAGACATGAAGGAAGCAAATACTGTATTTGAAAAAGGCCATCGATTTAAAAACACAATGTGGCTGGCAATCAGAACTACTGACAGAGCTGCTAATACTGAAAATCAGTCAGGATATTCTGAGTAATCAAAATCGACAAAGAGGTCATTCATTATGGCTGAAAGCTCACAGCTTACAGGTACGTGTGTTAGTAATGACCGTGTGAGACACCAAACCTGTTGCTGGATGTTGTCCATAACTTTTTTATACTTGTCCTTTGTTTTGTACTCTTTGATCATTGTCTGTAGGGTCTTGCTGCTATCAGCCAGCATCTACAGAGAAAAAAAGCAAAACAAAAGTCATGTGAAAAAAAAAAACAAAAAAAACAATTTGACAAAAATGACAAAATTGTAATTAATTTCTTTTTTCGCATTTTTTTTACTGGTAAATCTCACCTTGTTAAGTAAGACATATCCACCAACGGTTAAGAAAATTTCAGCAATCAATATAAAGGAGAGCAGGACGACAAACTAAGAAAGAAAGAGTAATGTTTTACTGTGTAGTCGTGCGTTACAAAGCATAGTTGCTTAATGTAAACATAAAACCGGACAGAATCATATCATCATTCAGTGGGGCAAGAAACCTACACAAGCATTTGGGATGTACCACGTAGCAGGAGGTTAGGGTTCGAGCATCACTGTGGTATGGCTAAGCCAGAGTCACTAAAACGTCACAAACTTGGTTTTGTGTTTAACTGGTGATTAACCCTAGTCACATGTTCAAAGAAGCGTAAGAGGTTACAGCACACTAAAATTACTCTTTATACTTATGCTGTTTTTTGTTTTTTAGCTAGCTGAGGTGAGCGCACAGGATCAGGGTGTGTTATGTGGTCCATGCTTACCGACCCGATGGTAGAGGCTTGAATGGTAGAAGGTAGATGGTAAAACATTAAGCTACAGCTGGGAGGCTTAACGTGTTAAATAATTAATCCATTACTTGCTGTTAAGATTTTAAATAATTTTTTAATGTGTTCACATAAAAAAACAGCCAATAAAATCTGCGACCATCAATTCATCAAAAGAAGGACAAAATTTTTTTTTTTTGCCTTAATCTCCCAGAAACTGAAACATCGTAGTAAGAATATACAAAAAAAAAATTAAAAAGATTTAAAGTTTCAAGTCTGATAATAATCCAAATGAAGCATCCCCGGTACACAGGTCTATGCAAAAGCGCTTAAGCCTTTAATGAATGATTGCGAGCGAATATGTATTCGCTGTGTTCCAGTTTCAAATATATATATATCTCTTCTTTCATAAAGAATCAGCGAATGTAAACGTCTCGGAATTACCGTAATGACCATGCACTGGTTCTCTTTCCATGCTCCGCAGCTGCCAAAGAAGGTGACGAAGATGACGACGCCACCTACCACCATGAAGAAAATGGACGAAGTGTCTTTACTCTGCTGCGAAACGTTAGGAATGCTAATCAGATCGTTCTTCACCAAAAAGCCCAACATGAAGAAAGCCAGACTGGACAGCTAGACAAAGAGAAGGAATAGAAAATGGTACAAAATTATAATAATAAATTCTTGAGCCTTGTAATTTGGAATAAAACTGTAATTTTAAGAAGCATACAGTTAAACAAACAGCAAGATGTGCATAAGTAAGGGTCTGTTCATACATGATGCTTGACACTGCATGTACATGAAAAAGCAGCAGCAACTGGAGCTGTTTTGTTTGCATACTTTGCGCGCTAACTAATATGCGTAGGTTACACTACTTCAACAAACCTACAGTACATAAATCTACATTTAACTAATCTAGCTAAACTGGTCAGCTTTAGAGATGCGGTCATGTCTTCAGGACCGAGGGCGGACACAGATGCAGGGTTCACGTACTTTATTGAGTCTTTGCGAGAACTAGAACAAAAAGATGATTCAAAAACAAAACCACAATTTCTCTGTGGATAACTCCCCCTGGACTCGTCTGATGAAAACAAAAGAAAACATAAAGGAAAGACGACAATCGTCGCCGACAAACAACCGGAAGCCGAGAGTCCGTCAGCTTTGAACTTGAACTTAGTTACCGTTTTTTTCCCGTCGCTCGGGGCATAAATCTCTCAGTTCTGAGGGGAGAAATGAGGCCACACACAATTCATGAACATCTTAACAAAGAAGCGTGCACAACGGTGAACAGACAAGAAGCTACGGGTTCGGCCGGGTGAACTTGATTTGGTTTAACAAAAAAGACAAATACACACGTAGACACACTAGGGGGGGGACAAGGAGCTGGCTCAGTAATCCGGTGAACCAGATCTTATTCCCCAAGGCTGAGGTGGGACAGATGTGACAGATGCGTTCAAATTCATACAAGGACGTTATCTCGGTGCATGTCGTGACCTGAATGAATACAGTCTAGCTTTATGCAGTGGTAGGTGATTTTCTCCATTAACTTGGTTAATTCTAATATACAACAGTTAGTTCTGACCAAGTAATCTGATTGGACGAAAGGCATTTCATGAGTGCTGGATCAGCTTTGATCTGTCTGCGTTCTTTTATTTATGGCTACGAAGCAGCCTAGCTGCTTCCTGACACAAAGCTGAATCAAACCAAATCAAACTCTCCAGCCCCTAATCAAGGGCATTATTTGGTGTGTGTGACAAATGATTGTATTCCCTAGAGCACGAAGTTACCGGAAGCTGATGTTCTAATGTGGAAAAAGTGTCAATAGAATTACAAGATTTCCAGGACTGTCCACCACCTCTATGGTTTATTCTTGTCACTTTTTTTCGGCTGTATAATACTGGTAAGAATTTAAAATTAAACTGGTAAGAATTTAAAACTATAATGAACAAAGGTTAATAAGTTAATAAGTGGTGTTTGTGGGGTTGTGCTGTATCACTCAATATAACACAGCTGTGATACCTTCGGCCGTGCCCTCATGCCTACGCTATGCTATATCCAGCACTACAGTAGTGATGGGTCGTTTATGAACGTTTCGTTCTTCTTGAACGAATCTTTACGTTGACTTAGAAGAACAAGTAGTCTCAGAGAGTGATTCGTTCATTTCCCACTGGGCGGGCATGCGCAAAGCATCACAAAACCTCCGTTGGTCCAAATCATTCATTCTTTTGTCACGAGACTCCCATAGATGCTATGCAGTGCAATACATAGGAAACAGAATCGAGCGGTTCTCTTCATGAGTCTTCTGGTCAGAAGCATGAGCTTTTTCTCACGTGACTCCCATAGATGCTAATAGCGTAAAAGAATGAATGATTTTGGCCAGAAGATACGAGAGGTGAAATGCTTATTCTGTTTATCATAATATGTTCTTAACTGCATTGTAATATTTGACGCTATAGTCAAAATTTGTGTATGTGAACGTGTTTGGGGTCTGTTTAATTGAAAATTTAACATTTTATGTCTTTTTGGGGGGGGGGGGATTTTCCCCATGAATTTCTCCCTACTTTAGGCGTATCCAATTCCGCCCCGTCACTAGGGGGCTCCAACATTGAGGCTACAATTTTTACCCACAAGCCATCCGTCTCCTCAACACAAAGGGACTGGACTGATAAACACACGCGCGCACACACACACACACACACACACACACACACAAATCACTAAAACAGACGAACTAAATAACATCCGGACTGAACTGATAAACACACATATGCACAATCACACTGATTTACAACCACCTTAATTTGTTCATACCTACCTATCTGAACTGCCCTTTGCAATATTTGCACAATATTTTATTTCACTTTGCGATTTGCACACAATATTTTTGAACACAATAGAAATTGTTTACTTGCTGCTCTCTCCACTACCTCAACCCATACCTTATCACTAAAAAGGTATTTCTTAACTGTAACGTGTCACGTTGTTGTGTTGTCATGTAGCTCTTCGTTTGCACATTTGCACGTGCACTTTGTTGTCTGTTGTCTCTTTTTTGTATAGAAATTGATAGTTTTTTGTTAGGTTAACTTAAAAATGTAAAAATCTGCGTTGTTAAATTTATATTGTGTTGTTAATTTATGTTGTTGCATGTATGTAGCACCTTGGTCCTGGAGGAACGTTGTTTCGTTTCACTGTGTACTGAACTGTATATGGTTGAAATGACAATAAAAGCCTACTTGACTTGACTTGACTTGACTTGACTTGACTTGACAACTACCACTCAGTTGGGAGGGCCGCAGCCGACAGCATCTTTTCAAACTGCTCACTCACGCACCGTTGGAGGCGTAACACACTCCTTCCGCTTGGGCGAGCTCGCAGATGCCCCTGATTGGCTGTAGAGTCCGTGATTAATGGTGGGAGCACTAAGTACCTCTCATCCCTCCCCTCTGAGAGAGCTCGGCCAATCAGCTCTCTCTCTCTAGACCTCCGGTTGCGAGAGTTTACAACATCACCCGGGGATACCATTTTATTTCTAATCAAAAGAATGAAATGAACTCATCATTAAAATGATCCAAACCTCCCATCACTACAATACAGCACAAGCTCTGATATTACTTACTTAATGAAACTCACCACATGTCACTGAGGACTTGCTGCAAGAGATTCAAACAAATGACCCAAACATTGAACAATCCGTTATAAGGGATAATTCACCAGCCAGAATGACATCATATCAGACTTTGTGCTAGGCAGCTCATTTGGATGAACGTTTTTTGAAATACTATACTTTCTCAAACAGGCTGTCGGGTCTCTTTAAGAGTTAAGCGAATTAGTGACAGCAGGCTGGAAATAGAGGCAGAGGTGCAGGAATTGAGCCTCATCCATTTTCACAGCTTCCTGAACAACTACAGACCTTTCTCTTTTTTTCCAGGCTGTCTGCCAGATACAGCAGCGCTGATTACTGCGTGTGGAAAAATATTGATCCTTACAGTAACTTGATGCTGTGAGATGATTTTAGAAAATCTAGTCATAAGTTTAGATCACTCTCTGACTTACTCGCAGTCAGGAGTGCCGTTTGTGAAATCCGCAAAAATGATCATCATGGGAACAGAAAGTGACACAATTAAATCATGCTGCGTATGGATGCACTTCAACAGCACCCATAATCGTGATTCAAAAGAAGCTTTCTTATAAATCTTGATCTCACATCCGATAATGCAAGAGGTCCCTTACAAAATAGGAAAGGTTTCGGAGTGACGTAACCAGGCAGAAACTACATCAGACGTAGTCTTTATAAATAACTTGAAAGCTGGAGATTAACTGCCAATTAATACTTAGAACTCGTGCAGGTAACATATGTTGGGTGGCACAATCTACCACACCTTATACTCATTTTTAACAAGTGTTCTGTGTCACTTCTTTTCTAAACGTGCTGTTTCAGCATCTGTAGCTTTAATCAGCCAATCAGAACTCAGGGACTGGAAACATCCATATTCAGGGCAAGAATCTGACTATAGTTGTAAGAGAAGTACAGTATAAAGAAAACACTAAGAATACACTATACAAATTACTAACAAGCATTTTTAAGGTTTTAAAAACCAAACTGTTCCCCCTGTGTTCCAATTAGTACAGTAAATTAAATAAGACCTACCTCCAGCATGCACTGAAATAAGACACAATTTTTTTTAAAAAAGGATCTGAAATATTGAAACTTATTCAGATCAACTAAACTTATAACAAGATTATCAACAATATCTGTGCTAGTACAATAATGAACGATTACTAAACTAAGCACTATTGAAACTATTTGCATTAAAGAAGTCCATCGATCCTTCCACATAACCACATGGATTCTGTAAAACGTCAACATTTTCTCAGCAATTGCAACCACTGAAAGGGTATTAATGGTTATGCAATGATTATCGAATCTGGCATCTATGATTAGTACACAAAGTCATTTCTATAAAGCCACACAAATTGCGCAGAAGGCAACAGGAAATAGCTAACAATGTTGTTCTGACCGGTGTTGGTTTGCATCTAATGGATATTTTCCAGTGATGCTGCAAGGATGTTCCAATCCTGAAGACTTACCAAGAAGACGAAGTTGATGGAAAAAATCAGAAACTTCACACACTTCATTCCTCCCGTCACAGGCGCCATGCTTTAAATCTGAATCCTAAATGAAAGTTACATCAGAAATTTCAATGACAATCTCGTCTTTAATATACAGTGATGTTCAATGATTTCTGGATTTAGTTGCATTTCCAAGGTGAAACTTTGAAGAAATCAATCCCAATACTACATTTTTGAGGATGGCATGGGTTAGTGATTTAGATTCTAAATCAGCAAGGGAGAGAAATGTTTAAACTGATGGAAAAGGTTTAAGAGTTCGTTTAGGAGTATGCTTCACATTACCTCTCAGAGCAAAGCCTTGTGAAAGCATAAGAAATCCTACACTAATCTACATGTAGCATACAGTATCAAGATACTGAAAAATTCTTGGGTAAATGTGACTTTACGTGACATTTTAAAATATTAAAACCTTACATCTGTCCTCGATATTTATCAGTATTAATCTCTATAAAAATACATCCACTAATTTTACTTTACAAGCAGTATTCTACGTGTGCTTATATCAAGTGGAAAGTCTTCATTGTGCAAAGTGCATGTACAACGGTAGTGAATGCAGTTAGCAAGTGCATAAGTGACAGAATTAAAATACAAACCAAATGTGGGTATAAGGCTCTGGGGTTCCATGAACAGGGGTGTGGAGGAGGTACAGCAGGTATTATAAATAGGATATGTATGTGGTAAATATATACGGTATGCATGTACGAACATGATTCAGTGCAGAGGTGAGGACGGAATATATACGTATACTGTACATACACACATAAAAAATTTAGTACAGTATATAGAGTATAGGAAACATATAATAGATTGCTTAAATAAAACGAAACAAGTAATTGTGAATATTTTTCATGGACCAAATCAACCCACCACGCTTAAATGGTTCTCATGGTGGCGCAAAAAAGTGTCGTATATTTACTGTAAATGCTTATTCTGAAAGTGTAGGTTGTAAATGGACATTGCCTTAGACTCTTTACAAAAGATTCCTTCTCTTAAATGCCTACATGGACTCATAAGAGTTTTTTTGTTTGCTTGCTTGTTTGAAAGGAAAAACTCCAAGTAAAAATCTTAGAAAAGTCCCCACAAATTTTTTACCAAAAATATTCCAGATGCACTGATAACTGCACATGCAAAGTCGTAATTCTATAGGCTTTACATGAGCTGAAATGAGTTTTAGGAAAGAGTCAGCTGAATGTGTTGAATCAAATGATATGCTTACTATTGGCCAAAACACAGTATTTGTGCTCATTTTTATTTATTTATTTATTTATTTATTTATTTATTTTATGTTATCCATCTACAGCTACTTTTGAAGTTTATGGTAGTGACCAATCTTGCTTGCCATTTTGGAGAGATGATGTTATATGTGCCCCAAAAATGACCATTTTCAGCGTTATACTGTCTTGCTTCAAACAATAATGCAAATTATTCATATTTCTTTAGGAGTATTGATATTAAAATTGGTGTTAGCTTCCAGAAGAATATGAATATAATATAAAAATAGCTGCTTAAACTGGTTTTTGGTCAAATCTTAAAAAGCAAAAAATCTGTAGTGTCCGTAACCAAGTCAAATTCATGTTGCGATATCATAACAATTTTGCATTTGAAATAATACACTTTTTCAGGTTTATGTCTTTTCATGTGAAATCTAAATTGGCCAAATTTCACCTGAATGACAATTAAGATCATTGGAAGATTTGAATTTTAAAAAAGTTACAGATACTACATAAAGGGCATGAAATTGTATTTAGCAAATGTGTTTCTGTTCATCTGATAAAAATATAAATGTCTATGCATATTTACAAAAAATAAAGCATGGATCGGGAGATAGGAAGCATTAAGTGTTATGAAAAATACTTAAAATTCACCTTTTTTTACCTATGTTAAGACACTTTTTAGAACCAATATCATGTTTTGACCAAATTCTTTTTTATTTTATTATTATTATTATTATTATTAATATTATTTTGGGAAGAAGTCCACCTTCCCCACATTCAAATAACACTACACACTATAACAGTATCTGAAACGTAAGCATTGCAATATTAATACATACATTTTATTAATTAAATTGTGATCTTAATAAAGAGTTAAAAGTGAGGTGTTCCTCCGTCTCATCTGAATCCCATGCATATGGAATGAATCTGAGATAAGGTTTCATGTTAAATTCATCCCACTGTCAGTATATGATAGCAAGTGAACATCTTGCATAAAAGATAATGAAAAGTAATGACAGCTTAAAGTCCTTACTATAAAGCCATACAAATTGGCAAACTTGTACAGAGCAAACAACATGACATTCATATGCACAATCAAATCACTGCAGATTCAATGATCTCATAACTTAATTAACTACAAAACAAACAGCCTCCACCCCACTTAAAACAGCAATGAGGAAACAATTTCCCAACAGCATCAGTGATTATAAAAACACAAGTGTATCATCACAGACTCACTGAAACACACTTACCCTAAGCTTTAGGAAACAGGTTCTAAAGAAGCTTTCGTTTTCTTGTAGTGCTGTAAAATGGCAATGGTCTCCCTCTCCTCACCCCACCTTCACCCGAACTCAAACTCGTGACGTCATTTACCGTCTGCTCCGTCACTAGCCTGCACTCAGGAGCACACTAACGTTCGTTCCAAATTTTGACAGCACACTCGAAATCTTGTGTCGTGTAGAAGGGGCGTGTCCAAATGAAGGCTCTGTTCGAGGCGCGTGTCGGGGGCCTCGTGAGTCACGTGACCAATAACAACCGCGGCCTCGCGTTGTCCGGAATCACGTGACTGGCTCGTTCGCCTGGAGCCTCACCAATGTGAATCATTACGCTGGAGCTTTGTCTTTTCATTCCTAAATCAAGATTCGGGAAAACTTTGCATTTCATAATTTTCACACATTTACTTCTTATGTAATGGACAGGTGCACCTTAATAAATTGACCATATCATTGAAAAGTTGATTTATTACAGTAATTCAATTCAAAAAGTGAAACTCAAATATTATATAGACCAATTACACATACTGTATACTGATATATTTCAAGTGTTTGTTTCTTTTAATTTTGATGATTATGACTTACAGCCAGAGGAGGGTAGAGTAGCCAAAAAATAGTTTGCACAGTCACTGGTGGTTTGGGGAGCCATGTCATCTGCTAGTGTCGATCCACTCTTTTATCAGGTCCAAGGTAAACGCAGCCGTCTAACAGGAAGTTTTAGAGCACTCCATTCTTCCCTGTGATGACCTGCTTTAAGGAGATGATTTCAATTTCCAGAAGGACTTGGTACCTGCCCACGCTGGCAAAACTACTAATACAGTACCTACTGTAGTTTAAGGACCATGGTATCACGGTGCTTGGCCAGGATTCCCTCGACCTCTTTGACAATACAGGATCAGATATATATAATATACAGATATATGAGAATCTATGCGGTATTGGGAAGAGGAATACAATCAGGCCCAACAACACATCAGAGCAACCAGTGCTTCCATAACGCCTCAGCAGTGCCACATACTGATCACCTCCTTGTCACACAAGCATTGCTGCAGTAATTCATGCAAAGGGAATCCCGGCCAAGTATTGAGTGCTATACATGTTCATGCTTTTCATTAGTTCAACATTTCTGTGTCCAAAATATTTGTATTTATTTATTTTAATAAATTTATCAAAATGAAAAATAAAATAAACACATGAAATATATCATTCTTTGTGTAATGAATTTATACGTTACATTTTTAAATTGAATTACTGAAATAAATCAACATTTCCATAATATTCTAATTCATTGAGATGCACCTGTAAGAAAAAGGAAAATGCACACAAAAACTTTTGATTTATATTAATGACCTCGGTCTATCTCATAAACTCTGGTGTTTTTGTATCTATTTTTTATTTATCTTTTTTTTAACATTTACAGGATGTGGCAGACACCCTTACACAGAGCAACTTCCATTTTGTTTTCTATCTCATTATCACATCTGAGAGATTGAGACCCTTGCTCAAAGACCAGTGGCAACTTGGTGGTCATAAGGTTTGAACCTGGGACCTTCCATATTGTAGTCCAATCATTTAACCACTGAGCTACCCCTAACCCTCCACATTTTTTCTGTTTCCTCCTCAATTAATTTGTTATTGTGTGTTTTAATCATTGATTTGTGTATTGAATCCTTAACATTGACTGGGAAATTTGGGAGCAAAAAGCATACTTTAAAACACACTGCAGAACAGACCGCAGCAGTCTGCAATCCATTCGACTTCCTTGAAGTGAAGACCTGAATTTCATTGACCTGAATTTGTAAGGTTGAAAGATAATGACGAAAATATTTTTAACACTTTTTAACACTATTTTTTAAAATATATTTTTGAACAGCAATTTAGTAATAATTTTTGCATGGAATTTTAAATGCTTGAATTACATTTTTGTTTGAAATATACAACCACAATAAATTGCAGTGCTAAAAAATTTTAAGCACAATAAATGCTGTAAGGATTTTCTTCCATTCAGATCAAATTGCAATGCAGAAAAATTTAACCAATTTTATTGCTACAAGTTTTTGTTCAGTTCCTATATTTCAACATGCAATTTTTCTTTGGAGAATTTATAGCACAGTTATACTATAAAATTAGTAATGGTGTGTTCAAAACACATGTGACTGTGGTGGTCATGGGTCCACCAACCTTTGTTCATATCTTGCAAAACAACCTAGAAAATCACAGGAGTGCAACACTACATGTTAAGATTCTTCCTCACTAATTGCAGTCATTTTACAAATGCAAGACATAGATTTTTGGATATGTTCAACATACAGTGCCCTCCATAATTATTGGCACCCCGGTTAAGATGTGTTAAAAGCCTTCAAATAAATTCAGTTTTTATTGCAGAAGCATATTGTCACACTGAAAATTGTAGAAAAATATAAGGTGAATATAAAGTGAATTTTAAGGGGAAATAAAAATCTCTGACTAACAAATAATTATTTTTCATAAAATAACCTGTTCCACAATTATTGGCGCCCCTAACAATTCCTATAAAATAAAAGTATTGAAGTATTTCTGTCATTTCTACAGTAGTTTACAAAGTTGATCAGAGTATCTAGGAACTAGTAAATATGACGTGACACAGAGGCCATTTCTCTTATCCACTCTTCAACATGGGAAAGACAAAGGAACACACCATTCAAGTAAGGCAGATGTGTGCCGACCTTCACAAGTCAGGCAATGGGTACAAGAAAATAGCCACCCACCTGCACCTGCCCATATTTACTGTGAGAGGAATCATTAAGAAGTTTAAAAAAAAACTGAAACAGTAGTAAACAAGCCTGGACGAGGACGCAAGATAATTTTGCCTCCACGCACAGTGAGGAGGATGGTAAGAGAAATAAAAAAATTCTCCAAAGCTCACTGTTAAAGAACTGCAACAAATGAGAGCATCTGGGGGTCACAAAGTCTCCAAAACAACCATCAGACGCTATCTACATGACAACMAGCTCTTTGGGAGGCATGCAAGGAAAAAACCTTTATTCAGTCACAATCATAAATGCAAACGTTTGGAGTTTGCTAAGCGGTACTGGGGCTTCAACTGGGACCGTGTTCTTTGGTCAGATGAGCCCAAGATAGAGCTTTTTGGCAACAAACACAAAAACACAGTGGAACACAAAAGATGAGTATGCAAAGATGAGGATCAGTGTTGCTGTGGGACTGTTTCTCTTCCAGAGGCCCTGGGAACCTTGTTAGGGTGCATGGCATCATGAATGCTTTGAAATACCAGGACATTTTAAAGCAAAATCTGGTGGCCTCTGCCCGAAGCTGGAGATGGGTCGTCACTGGGTCTTTCAGCAAGATAATGACCCAAAACATGTGGCCAAATCTACACAGAAAAGGGTCAACACACACAGAATCAAGCTCCTCCCATGGCCATCTCAGACTGCAGACCTCAACCCCATTGAAAACCTGTGGAGTGAGCTGAAGAGGAGAGTGCAGAGAAGAGGAGTCAGGTCACTGGATAATTTAGAGACATTGTGCAAAGAGGAATGGTCGAAGATCATCTAATCTTGTGAGACATTATAGGAGAAGATTAGGTGCTGTTTTTTGGCAAAAGGGGGTTGTGCAAAGTATTAAACATCAGGGGTGCTAATAATTGTGGCACCCATGATTTGATGTAAAAGAATTATTTCTTAATGTGGGATTTTTTTTCCCCACTGAATAAATGCACTTGAATTAAAGGTTGGAATTTCCTCTTTTTTCCTTTGTGGTCCTATGTTATTTAGAACAAAACTGATTATTTTTTATAAGTTAAAGAAGACATTTTAACCAGGGGTGCTAATAATTATGGAGGGCATTGTACATCTGATATCTGTGAAATCTATCTTCAAGGTCCGAAGCAGAGAAATAAAATAGATTATTTAATAACTGAATAATTTATTCCAGGAGTGTTTCGATGCCTATATGAGTAGGTTATTTTAGGATTGTCTCCCTCCAGCTATGAAACATAGATGTTAGGAAATGTAACTGATGAACATCTGTAATGCACATCTGTAATGCTTTAACTGCTGAATGTTCTAATAAGAGCCAGGCCTCAAGAGTGCACCCACAAAGATTAACCATGTGTATTGGTTTCCAGTCAAATCAATTTAAACAGGCGGCAATCCACAGCACCCAGAGGATCGGCACAAACATCATCAACCCAAAACCTTACTGGGTTTAATGTTAATGGTTTTTATGATATAGCTGATTCGTGTATAGTTTAAGCATTATTCATGATGTAGGGAATTGTGGTGTTTTGTCTTGAGTTTGCACTGGAGCTACAAGTCTAATGTTGGAAACACACTAACTTCTCAGATCAGGATCATGGAGCCTCTGGAGCCTTTTCTTGGAACACTGGGCATGAGGCAGAAATACAATCTACTTAAATACTTAAATGTTTTATTATTAGATATTAACATGATTCATTTAACCAGTAACAGCACAGACATGATGACATAACACTACATTTGGTACAAGTCAGTGACGAGTAACATTTCAAACTCCCAGTGATGTGAGGGATCCTGAGCTGCCAATCTTCTTAAACCTGTTGGCTGCTGCAATAGCAATATAGTTTCTCTGTATAGAAAAGAGAAAGACATAGAACACATATACTATTTATCATGTATAGCATATTATTTTATGTGTACGAATGTATACTTAAAAAATTAATTTACCTTCCATAGCCGCCTGGCCATGTATTTCTTGAGGATCACCTGCGACTTTAGGACAATATTGCTCCGCTTTGCTTTCTCTGATATATTATTCAGCCAGGGGTGCTTCAGACACTGAGCAGCACTAAGACGTCCACTGTGAAAACAGAAAAAGAAAGATTAATAATAACTTAGCAGACATAATAGTCATATATATAATGTCAAGGTGCAAAACTGAGAAGCCATTACATATAGTACTGTGCAAAAATCTTTAACCTAACCATATCCATCGTTTGAACACAAAATTTCAGATGAAGGCATGAGATTTTCTAAAAATGCTAAGTCACCTCCTTTCTTTGATGAGCAGGTTGGAGATGAAGTCTTTGGCCTCAGGAGAGATGTGCTCAAAGGTCTCCTCATCGAAATACCTGTGTTGTAAATATTGCATAAAAATGAAAAAGTTTGTGTTTTTCAGCATAATCTCTATGTACACTTTTGTGAATGAATTTTGTCATTATTCTCTATAATGAAAAAGAACAACAGCAAAAAACTTGAATGAAACTTCTAACTGAAGTCTAAGGGAGCTGGGTAATGTTGTCAATAACAGTTTATAATATACTAGTGTATAACATGAATTAAAACTATTACACTTTGATGTTGAAGATGTTTAACTGAAAGGAACCTACGCGTATACAACAGTTCTTAGAGGAAGAGGATAATGAAAGGATACATTCTACACATTTAAAGCATAATTTACAACCCAAATTGTCTGAAATTTTCAATAAAATGTGTATATGTTTATTAAATGGGTTCAAGAGCTTCTTATTAAATCTTTTACAGTATTTTTTTTTTATTCTGTTGTTAATATAATGTACATACAGTACAGAGTTTGTGTATAATTATTGAATTTAGTTGTAAAGTACTACGAACATATTCAGGTTATTCAGGTAAAAGATGACATCAGTACCAGTTGACTGTTAATACGTTGTTTAGAGTTTCGCTGTCATCATCACCCAGAAACGGAGACAGTCCGCTTAACCTGTGGGCAAGAGAAGAAACGTTTGTCACGATTTCTCCACCTGGCGTCCTTTCCTTATTTTAACGCTACACAGAATGCATGAAAATCACTCACAGTCTCTGCAAAACATCAAGCTCGAAGAATTTCTTGTTTTTACTGTCTTTCAGACAAGTCTACGGTGGCCGAGAAGTGCAAAACAAGTTAACAAAATGAAAACAAAATAACAAATTAAAAACCACAATAACAAAACCCAACACAAAATAAAACATTCAAAAACAAAATAACAAAACCCAAATCAAAATAACAAATTCAAAAACAAAATAACAATTAGTTTCGGGTTTTGTTATTTTGTTTTCGGTTTTGTTAATTTGTTTTGCACTTCACGGCCACCGTACAAGTCCAATCTGTAAAGTTATGTCCATGTCTAAATTTATTCCTGATTCATCTCCAAAAAAATCTAAACTAATGTCAAGTGTAAAACTAAACTACAATAATTAATATGGTTGGTGATGTTTTGACTATAAGACGGTGTTTATTTATAGAAGGAGCCTCCAGTGTCAAAACATTAAATGCAAATTAATTAATTAAAAAGATACAAATTAATTGCAAATGAATTAATTACAAATATTTTTTAAATAATTTATTAAAAACTCTTAGTTAATTAAAAAAAGCTGTATAGTAGAATTCAATAAATTCAGTTTATATAGCACTTTTATCAATAGTCATTGTGGCAAAGCAGCTTTACTGAATGGTATTGGAGATATAATACAATTCAGTTATTTATTAGATTAATTACAGATATAATATGTCCCTGAGAAGAAAACTCAACCCTGGTCCTATTTAGCGTTCTATTAGCATACAAGCTTACAGCTTACTATAAACTTCAATCTTGTTAACTGCTTAACAAACAAGTTTATATTCTAGCTTGCTGGTTAAAAATTAAAAGCAAAGTTAAAAATGAAAAGCAAACATTTTGTTAGTTTGAGTTTTTGTGCTTAAAAAAAATCTAAATTGCTTTCTTCAATTTACAATGCACTAGAACTGCTTATTTGTTTGTTTGTTTGTTTGTTTGTAATTTAACTCAAAAAGTGAAACGGTCATCTATTCTAGATCTGCTCCATGTGAAGTGAAATATGAAGTGAAAGTTTTCATTTTGATGTTTAAGGCTTACAGCTCATAAACTTGGATTTATGCTGGATTTTTTTTTTCATGAGCTGTAATCCATAATCATTGAAATTAAAAACAAAAAAGGCATGAAATATTCTTTTTTACTTGAATATGAATGACTTTAGAATATGGGTTTATTAATAAATAAATAAATAAATAATTATAAATATATTAAATATATAATAAATTAAATACATAAATAAATAAATAAATAAATAAGTTTTTTATTTAAATTACAAAAGAAACTTTACCATGATATTCCAGTTTTTAGAGATTAACTAGTAAGGTAGTTCAATATCTCTTTATAGCTGATTGTTTTTTTGTTTTTTTTCACTGAAGATTCTTACAGTCATAAGTTTTCACAGATTTTATCACAAATTTATACAAGAATATGGAAACGTATCTGCATGACCTACAGCATGTACGTGACGACTCCTAGAGTCCACATATCTGTAGGGAAGGAAACAAAGTCAAAGTTGACCACCTCTGGTGCCAAGAACTCAGGTGTCCCGAATGAAACTCGGAGCTTCTCTCGTGGTTTGTACCTACAGGAGAGAACAACGGACGTTATAGAGACCAAAGATCGTCTGATCATCTCGAATCAGCTGCAGTCATTATTCTTTAGTTGTTCAATTTAACCTTAATGAGTATCTTTCCTGAGCTCCAGAACTGGAATTAGTTGTTCAAGTGTTCATGAAAAAACTCTCCCTGGCCAAAATAAAGTTGCATACGACTGCCATCAGCTTAGATAACGGCACACAATATGATTCATGTGTTTTTCTTCTTACCCTGATGCACCCATCGCTCCATCCAGGTCGACCTGAACTCATCAGACCACATGACTCGTAATCTGCTCCCTAACAAACTGAAGTCTTTTTTCTCATTAATCTCACTAACAAGCGGCTTTGTTATGGATACACAGCTATTTAATCCCAATCATGTGAGTTCTCGCCACATTGTCTGCGTCCAAATGCTCTTACTTTTACTATTAAACGTACCCGTCATGTCTACTGTTGTTTTTTTGCTTGTTTGTTTTTTATGATGCAATTTCATCATATTTGTGAAAAAGGGGGTTAAATCTTTTTTTTTCCCAATTGCATTTCTCATGTTGACGGTTCAGCACTATCTTTCCCGGTTTTAATAATGACTTGCACATTTCCTAAATCCAGGGATTTATTTTTTTGTTAGTTTTCTTTTCTTGATGCTGCCCAATAATTTGACCCTCCTGAAATTGCCACTTTTTTTTAGCCAGGCAGTGTATATAGTTTGTTTGTTTAGTTTTTGTTTGTTTGTTTGTTTGTTTGTTTGTTTGTTTTAAAAAGTAGCAAGTTCACCTGAATTTATTTAATTTCTGAATTTAACCTGAATTGATATTTGATTAATTGTATTTAATTACTGATTTATTTATAGCAACGGTGCAATAACACCATTTTAAACTGTGCAATATTATCCCAGTGCAATTTGTTTGAAAGTGCAACTATTGTATTGTTTTGCTTTTTTTTTTTTGATACTGTGACAAAATAAAATAAAATAAATTTACCCACAGTGGGACAAATAAAGGTATATCTTATCTTATATTAGCGCTTATCTTAACATGTAGCAAAACTACAAAAAGATTTTGATTATTGCCTGAATAATATATGAGGGTCAAACCAGGACTTTTGGACTTTTGTTTATGCAGCCAACAGACGTTACAAGAGTAAAAAAACTCCCTTTATTTCTCTATATAATCCGTTGCTACACTTATGCACTTAGTTTTCTCCGAACACCAGAGCTATCATCAGACCAAAATGCTGGCCTCCCAGGCACTTCTTTATTAGCCCAAACATGTGGAAATCACTGATTTGAACAAGGTCAGGCGGATATGGGGAACACCATTTGTGCATCTGTTATTATAATTTTTTTGTACTGCATGTAATTACAGTGTAATTAAACTACTGCCAAAATAGATTGCTGTTTATTTTGCATGCTGTAAACACTACAGTTGATAATATCATAGTTACAAAACAAGTATCCGGAAAAAAACACACACGCTACCTTCTGGCGAGCCCAAAGTCGATGATCTTGATCTGATGACTCGACCGGTTCACACAAAGGATGTTCTCGGGCTGAAAGTGAAGCAGCTCGTAAGACATGAAGATTAACGCTCGTGTTGCAGCTGTTGATTGTGTGACAGCGGTCATTACCTTTAGGTCGAGGTGAAGAACGTACATCTGGTGCATGTACTGGACTCCTTCACAGATCTGCTTCACAAACACCATGGCGTCCACTTCGGTCAGAGGACAGCTCTCATCCACAATCCTCTCAAACAGCTCGCCTCCCTCCACACTGCAGATCGTTCACAATGTCCTTATAACCTCCCATATCTTGTGTTTTTCAGTAAAAATCCTGATATATTATATAAGTGTGAATATGTTCAGTAAATAGTGCATTCGCTTGAAATTATGAAAACCATGACAAACAACATTAGATTTAATAATTATTTTAATTAAAATTAAAAGCTGATTTTTTTTTTTAGGAAAATATGAAGAAATTCCAGAAATTAAGAAATTACAGAGATAATACATAGTACATAATAACATATTTTTCCCAATTCACTTTCAGTGTTGTTATTCACTTAATTGCTCATTTAAAATAGGAAACACCCTAAACATATACAATACTCACTACTCCAGTACCAACACGACCTGATTTTTGGTCTCAAAGGCATCAAACAGCTGGAGGATGTTGGAGTGACTCAGCTGGTTCATTACCTCAATCTCATTCAGCACCATTTCCTGCCAAACATGGAAAATCCAACAAATCAACTCATTTTTACGTTTTCCTGAACGGGAAGGGAGATGGTGGAGCACAGGAAGCAGCACTCACCCTCTCTTTGGCACTTCTTGTACTGATGATCTTCGCTGCCAGTCTCAGTCCAGTTTTATTTTCCGTGCATTTGTGCACTTTGCCAAAACGTCCACTAAGACGACAAGAATAGGAATTTCATGACGTGCTTTTTATATTAAACTAAAATAAATACATGCATCATAGCTATATTCCAGGAAAAAAAAAGTGCAATTACATGATTACACCATGCAAAAGTCTTGACCCACGCAATCATTTCCTTATATATTAAATTAAATGATGTAGATTTATTTAAAGAATTCGGAACATATGTTGTACTGATACAGACTGCAAGGTGAAGATCACAGGCCTGATCATCTGTCATCATCTGCATCTGTTACTCACTGGTTCAAGCCTTAAGTTAGATGTTCTTTTTACACTTTATTGATTCATAGGTCACTGTGTGGCTTAACAAACAAAAAACATTCTTCTGAAACTGCTCAGGGCAGGGACTGGAATGAAAATGAGAGGCAAAATGTCCTTCAGGAAGCCTGGAGAACTATTCCTCAAAACTACAATATAAAATCAAAGAAAGTCAGGTTCCCTGAAAGCAAAATATGAAGTGGCTTAAGACTTTTTCACGGTACTGTAATTTGATTATTGTATAATACGTTGTATACAATGCCTGGCCAAAAAAAGTCAATTTTGTCGAACCATATTTAGCTTTGATTATGAGTATTAAAGACAGTATAGTCGAATCCCACTATAAATTCTTCTCCAGCACATCTAAAGGATTTTCACTGTTGATTAAACTGTTTTACAATCTGAACCACTCTTTTACACTTTAAGCTTCATGAATACTGGTATTGCAGTTCTAATATGCCCATGCCATCAGGGGAAAAAAAGTTAATTGATAGGATTCAGTACCATTCAGATCATCAACTGATTAAATTTTATTGCCAATCCATCAAAGGTCACACACACACACACACTACGGGCAATTTAGGAATACCAGTTAGCTTAATCTTTGGAATGTGGGAGGAAACCGAGGCACCCTGAGGAAACCCACCAAACACAAGAAGAACATGCAAACTCCATGCACACAGTCCCAACACTCAAAAAAATGAAAGGTTGGGTTTAATTAATTTTTTCTTGTCAACAGATTCCACAAAAATGAATTATGAAAGTTGAAAGCATTTATTTTAAGTTCATCAGATATAATGGAGTTGTTGTAGGGAGAAATAATCTTTTTTAATTCAAACCAAATATTATCAATAACTTTTGCTCAACAATAGAAATTTGAGTTTAACTAACAAGAGTCAGTCATGTTGTATGGACAAAACTAAATTGTTTAGAAGTTGCATGTTACATATTTGTTTATTCAAAGTAAAATAATTATTTTACAACAAAACATTTAATTTAGGCTTAATTAATCAAAACAGAATGCTCACTCACTCATCGTCTATACCGCTTTATCCTGTATTCAGGGTCGCAGGGACCTGGAGCCTATGACAGGAGGCTTAGGGTCATAAAGCAGGGTACACCCTGGACAGTGTGCCAAACCATCGCAGGGCACACACCCCCACACTATACTGACAATTTGGGAATGTCAATTACCCTAACCTGTATATCTTTGGACGGTGGAAGAAAACCGGAGTACCCAGAGGAAACCCAACAAGCACGGGGAGAACATGCAAACCCCATCCACACAGAGACGGGAATCGAACCAGGCCGGGAATCAAACCCGGATCCTGGAGGTGCAAGGCGTCAGTTCTGATCACTACACCACCGTACCGCCACAGAATGCTTTCACTAAAACGCAAAACTCTAAACTCAACTAAAAATTGTAAGGGCCTTAATTCACATTACTGTTACAAGCATTTTAATAACACTTTGCACTGTTTGAAATGCAGCAGAGAAATCGAGAAATTGAGAATATTATGATCCAACAATACAAAAGACATACTGTACACAATATGCAACATAACGTATTTTCCCCCCAACATTTTCAACTGTCTTGAGACATTTAAAGAGGGGGGAAATTATCACTCTCACTCACTCATCATCTATACCGCTTAATCCTGTATTCAGGGTCACGGGGGCCGGGAGCCTATCCCAGGAGACTTAGGGCACATGGCAGGGTACACATACATACACTCACTCATTCACACACTACGGGCAATTTGGGAAGGTCAATTAGCCTAACCTACATGTCTTTGGACTGTGGGAGGAAACCGGAGTACCCGGAGGAAACCCACCAAGCACGGGAGAACATGCAAATTCCATGCACACAAAGACGGGAATCTAACCACTACACCACCGTGTCGCCGGGGGAAATTATGTGTTTAATAAAAGAAATAACATTAAAGTTGGTTATCTTCAACTTTTATTTCTGGACATGTTTTATATAAGAAAAAAAAGCATGTCATCTACACCAAAAAATAAAAAAAAGTTCTCACTGTATGAATCTTTAAAAGAATACAAACACTTTAAAAGGAAAATGCACAACCTTGTCCTTAAGGGCTATAATACCAACAAAATTAGTTAATTTACCATATTAACATAAAATTAACATCATTTACCCCTATTTTTGCTATCAAATACATAAAAAAATTTTTTTAAAGTTTCAAACACCCCTCTGTCAAAACGGACAAAACTACATGTAGTAACGTACACAGGCAGAGAGTCAGTTAAGTTTGCGCATGTGTGATTTAATTCGTCTTGCTCTTCTGTTTCTTTAGCGTTTCATGACAGATGGCGTCTCGCTACTGCCACCCGCTGTATGTATGAAATATTGACTTAATATAAAGGGTTTGTGATTAGATTAGACAACGTATTAAGGAATTTGTACGGTCAAGTTGAGACATAATTACGTGAACCTTAATCGGAAAAAAAAAACATTTTAAGTTAACAAATACAATTATTTTGAGTATACTATGTAAAGTGCACAACCTGCCTTGACAGGAATTTAACCCCTGACCCTGACCGGTGGTGCGAGGCCACAGTGCTAACAACTACATGACCATGCGATTAAAAGAATTGTTACCAGATTCTTCTTTTCTTTTTTTTCTCTCCTTTTTGGCCATTCAGTGTAATGGCTATTATAAATTAGTCTGATTTTGAGCTCACCCTCCCAGCACTTCTCTAGTGTGGATGCTGAAGTCAGATGGTGGACTCGTCTTTAGAGACACGAACCGATGTGGGAAAAGCGCTGGCTGTGGTGAAACATCATCTATGTAGAGCAGGATAAACAAAACGTTTAAATAAGTCGTGGTTCTGGAAATGATTATGAATAACTGGGTAGACTCAGAGTATCTACGATTCTGAAGAATAATTTTCATCACAATAAAGGTTATAAAAGATAATAACTATAATAATTTGATCAGGAGTTAAAATAATTGTCTTAGCTATTGTAGCTTAATATGACATTTAACGTAACAGTTTAATCAAACATAAAACAGTTTAAAAGGTGTTGCATAGTTATATTTGTATGATGTAACCCAACAGAGAAGGCATGTCAGACATGCTGACACCTGACCCGTCTGTCTGACTGTTACACCAGGCTATGAACAGCTGCAGGTAATGTTTACAGCACAACCAGGAGGGCAAATTGTACTGGATACCATACATCTCCTACAGGCCAAATTCAAAAGCCTTTTTTTATATAATGTTTGGAAATCAACAATGTCATAACCATCGTATTGCAAGCCTTGCATATTGTCTCATCTCTTCTTCCATTTGTCCAAAAACAATCCAAGAGAAAACAAAAATCTTAATTAATTTGATCATGATCAGATCATGTTGAGGGCAGAAATCTAAAAGCACTAAAAAAGATTTCAAGGATTCTTCAGAATACAAGCTACAGTGCATCAAGCACAACAAATCAAGTCTATTTTCTCCACACATCAATCTAGTGACCTTTAACGTGACACATGGATTATGAGCCAGCACTACTCATGGCTGAAGCATTTAGCTAATTTACAACCATCACCAAATGTTACACCGAGTCCTTTTCTTCTTAAAAGTAGTCCAGGCTTGTTTATTGTCTTGTTTTGGGGTCAGGCATCAGGCATATCCTAGAAACACTGTACATAATAAGATGGGAGAATTCGACCTAGATGGAATACTGGTTTAGGGCATCATGCACATTTTGTACACATGTACAGTAAGTCACACACTTATTTACACATACAGGCAATTTATCAGGAGGAATACAAAGAACCTGAAAGAAACATCTGAGAAACATGCAAAACTCTACAGAGAGCGTGACCAGGGTTCAGGATCGAACCAGATATCCTAGATCTATGAAATTAATAATAGAATGAGTCTATAATATAAAACTTTCTCTCTCAACATAACAACTTAACCATCAAATTTTGAGCCACACCTTCTACCTTCTACTCTATCAAAATGGCATGATGCTATGATGCTATGATGCTAAGATACACTGCTCAACCATAACATTAACACATTAATATTGATTATCAATTACCTAATAGTAAACTGGTGACAGGACAGAATAGGGGGTGGTCGCTTAGGTGGCTAAGGCTCTATCTAGGTTGGTGAAGATCCAGGTTCGAGAACTGCTGTTGGTGGGTTTCCACATCCCATACTATCAACCAACTGCATGGAGTGCCCTGTCCCAAGCCCGGTTACAAAAATGGATGGGTTTGTTGCCCAGTTTTGTGTGAATCTGCTGGTGCGATCCCTTGACAGGAACAGCCGAAAGAAAGTTTTAAACTGGTGACAGAATCATACGCACCCAAGGCTCATCCATAGCTATGGGAACCAAAGGCAAGTCTGTGTGGTCCGATCTCTGCCAATGCAGCAAAAATCACTGAAAAAAGCCCATGCTGGCCATGAAAGATAGGGACTAGAACACCCAGATCAGACCAGCAGACTGTCCCAGCCTCCAAGTTCCCCAGATCCCAATCCAGTCAAGCACCCATGGGATGTACCAGGCAAACAAGTCCAATTCACAGAGGAACCACACCGCAACCCACTATACGACAAGGATCCACTGTCAAAATCCTGGTGCGACAACAGCACACCACCAGAGGCCCTGTAGAGCAAAGCCTCAAGCTGCCAGAGCTGCCTTGGTGGCACAAAGGGAACCGAAAAACCTAAGTGGCTAAAATGTTTTTAATGTTATTTCTGATCAGAGTATGGTCAGTCTTGGCTTATCAACTTTTTTTGTTTTTAGTTTTTGATTCCTAAATTCCTTAGATTTCTTACCTATAACTTTGAAGCACATTTTGGGTGGCATTTTGGTCTGACTTGTGGTTGTCTCAGGTGCTGGACTAAGCTTGATCTGTATTCCTCCAGTCTTTAGAGGTCCAGCATAAGTGACTGCTCCTGATGTATTACCGGGCTTTCCAGGTAGCGGTGTTAGCATGGTAGCAGTCTCAGTCTTTCTTCCAGGAACCTGAAGACTAGGTAGCAACAAAGGAGACATTGCTTTGGCCAATTGAATGCAAACTATAGTAAAGACAAAAGCCTGGTTCACGCTTACTTGCTCACATTACCTTTGTAAGGAGTCAGGGCAGCTGTAGACCTGTTTGAGAAAGGCGGATGCTGCTGATGGTGTTGGGGGAAATGATGTGGGCAGTTTCGTCGCTAGTGTTTTTGTTGCTTGTGCAATTGTTGAAGGCTTGTCTAAGTTTTGTGGGGTTGCTACAGGAGCACCAACGTTCAAAATCTTTGGAAGTTGATGGCTTGGTGCCCAGGTCCCAGTAGCCGTGGGTTCTTGTGGAACCGAACTTGTGAGAGGAAATGCAGTAGTTTTTGGTGGTAGCAATTCATCTCTTTTCGGTATGGGTTTTGTGATGGTGCTGTTTGGCTGAGATAATTTCAAGTCTACTTTTTCCAACGCAGCCGATTGCGGAGATTTAAATGAAGACATCGCTTTGGTTTGTGACACTCCAGTGGGAACTCCTAAACTTGCCTTTTGAACACAGTGGCCAGATAATGGTGGTGCTGCAGCATTCTCAGTTACATTGAACCTCTGTAGACTACTAGATATGGACGTATCAACAGTTGTGCCTGGAGCAGCCCATAAAGCTGGGATCTTCTGGTTTGTTGCAAGCGTTGTAGATCCTGCTACTGAAGTTTGTACTGTTGTTGTTGTTGTAGACGAAGACACTGTTGCTTTAAAGGGAACGGAAGCTTGCGTGAACCTTGGTGTTACCGTTGTTGTGGTTTTTGGACCTGGAATTATCGGTACAACCTTTGGTGGAGGAGGGATCAACTTTGGTAAAGGTGTATCTGTCTTTGAGGTTGTTGTAGTTGTAGAAGAAGCCCCAACTGTTGTCTTGGAACTATTTTGGCTTAATGGTGATGTCGGTTGGCTCACCTTGGCAGTATTTGGTGTTTTATTTCCATGCTGTGATTTCCCCCAGCATGGAGTCTCTTTTACCAAATCTTTGTTAAGTCCTTTGTTTGATTGAGAATCTGTGCTTTCTGAACAATCATTTGTGATTGGTGACCCATTACCTCTTTGGCCCTCATCTTCTGTATCTTCAATCAGAATGTCTGAAAAGAACAGGGAAAACAAATACTAATGAGAGTCTAATGTCCACACCAATTAGAGTCTATCTATGTTGAGTCATGCTATCTCGTTGTATGCTAGATACTGATGATTTAAGTTGCTTTTTATACTGCTGACAGGTGTGTTCTCAGCCTAAGCGCACCACTCAATCACTTTTATAGCATTGCATCAGAACAGATAATTCTTTAAAGGGATCTATGCCAACTTTCCAAGTTAACAGGGACTAGCAGACATAGTGTTAGAAGACGAAAGAGGTACCTTCATGACCTTTCCCGCAGGGTGCATTAATAGTATGCGGGATTAATTTTTGATCTCTGAGTTTATCCAACTGCACGTAGACTTCATCCTGTGGTTGAACGGAGACATGGACAGCCAGCAAAGTGGTAATTTGAAAACATCTTATGCACGCAATAATCACATAAAACCTCTAATAAAGCATTTGAAATGAAACAGTGTGATATGATTGATGGAAATAGTCCACCTTATTACTGATTATCAAGTAAACGAAGAAAGTATGCAGTGAATCATGACTTGGAAATTCTTGGAAATCCTAGAAGTAAGCAGCCAGAAATAATGGAACAATACTTACCACTGATGTCCGCACAGGCAAGGATTTCCTTCTTTGGAAAGCCACTAAAGGTACAGAAATTTTGTCCCAAGACCTCTCTTCTAGACCTTTAATATTTAAGGGACACAACCAAATATGCATCTTAATATAATCTAAAAATAATGACATGATTTAATTGGATAGTTCCACTTATTATTAAAATCTATCCATCCATCTAGTAGTCCAACTAGGCACTGTGGAATGGCCAATGGTGATAACCATTGTATGCACAACCTTGCTGGGACCTCCGGGCAACATTCACACACTCACTTACACACTACGGGTGATTTGGGAGTGCCAGTTAGCCTAATCTGCATGTCTTTGGACTGTGAGAGGAAACCGGAGTACCAGGAGGAAACCAAGCATGAGGAGAACATGCAAACTCCATGCACACAGACCAAGGCGGGAATAGAACGCGGACCCTGAAGATAACAACAACGTGCCACTTTATTCCCAAAATATTTCCTAGAAAACCTTAGCATAATGTATTTATATTCATAAATAAAATTACAGCAAACATGGCATCATATCAGCGAACCCACCTTGCGCCAGTTCCTCCAGTGCAGTCCTCAGGTCCATGACTTTCCTCTCCAGGTTCTCAAGGAGTTTGGCCTGAGCTGAAAGCTGGCCGGCCGTCGCCTCTTGCTGTCTGCTATGTTGTGTACAGACCCCACACATTGGACAGCTTCCCACAGAGCTGCGTGCTAAAAGCTGGTCTAGTTTACGGTGCAGGTCATCCATCTTGACCTCCACAGTGGCTGAATCACAGGCAGGAGAAGGTGGCCACTTTACAGACCGCATGCTCACTAAACATCAAACCAAGCTGGCAGCAGGAGCAGGCGACAAGCTGCACGAGTCAGCTCTAAGCAGTAGAGAAGTAAACAGGTGTTTGTGACGGGACGTTTTAGTAATTACGTTCAACATATAGAGGAACCTGATCGGTACGGGTCACTGAGAAGTGATAAACCCTAACCCTTTGACCTTCAGCTTTAAATGAATGTATTTTTCTGAGGATAATCATAGAGGTCACAGTTTTTAACACACACACATAAGAATCAGGTATAAATATATTATAAGGGAATGTGAACTCAATGTAACTTCATTCAAATCTAGATAGACTTACTCTAGTACACTAATAAAAATAATTAGTATTACAATAGGACCAAACACACACACACACACACACACACACACACACACACACACACACACTCACTGACTTACCTACAGAGACGGCAGTCTAATATCAAGTCTTCAGGAAGGGAGCATGAACTCAGACACAATGGCTAACGAACAATGACCGTTTCCCCCTGAAGCTGCCAAAGCAACAACCTTTCAGATTCTTTCTTTATCTCAGCGCTGTGTCCACCACACCAGAAATAGCCAGAGCAAGCAGGGGACACGATTGGAGGGGAGTTTCGAATAGTAGCTGATAATAAAAGGTATAAGGCTGGCCTCATTCAACCAGGGGGCACACAGTTTCTGAAACCAGATCTATATTAATACAGATTGACTACAGTAATCCGATTGTATAGAGATCCTATGTATATGTACGTCTGGGTTAAGTGGGCCAATAAAATATCACTGGATAAATGGATAACATTACCTTGACATCAGGACCTTTATTTCTCTATATAATCCTCTGCTAGACTGATGCACGTATACCAGCATCTCACTAATGCTTGGATACCCCATTCACTCATCTATTCTGCTTAATCCTTTATTCAGGGTCACGGGGACTTGGATAGGGGTGTTCAAAAGCTTGCTTCATGTCTGAAACATCCCACACATGTGGAAACGGCATGGAGTGACTCCCAGACAACGTCCTTTAATGTGCAAGTGGTGCTCTGTTCAATTCGATTTTTTTTTTTTTAATATAGCAATTTTAACAACGGTCATCTTCAGTCAACATTTGTGAATGTGTGTCGAGTTCCCACAGTCTCTCCTGCAAGTTGGGAAAAAGGCATTTTTAAAGACCAAGGGTTCCACTTGCTGAAAGTTCATGGGAACGAATGCAGGGGGCTGCAAGTTGGCACAGCTCAGGATCATCATTCAGGGACATCTTTACAAAATTTGCACAAAATTTCAACTATTTTACTGCGGCCAAGACTCACTGTATCGAGCTTGAAGTCTTCCGTGTTTTATGTCTTCATTCACTAGAAATGATCAAGTATGGGTTTGAAAATAACTCCCTTTAAACATTCAGGAAATATTTATTATACAGATATTATTTATTACATGTTAGCCTTCCTTGTGGAGAAAAATCTAATAGCAGTGTTTGCACTAGAGACTCTATTAAAACAATTTATACAAAGATGATTGTTTTTCTGTTAAATAACATCTGTTTATTAGGCTTAGGAGGAGGAAGTGTCCACTAAATACAAGTTCCAATGAATGAGTTACTAAAGAAAACAGATTTCAGCATGTAAATAAAAGTCTAAAGAGATGTAGGAAACACTACTCAAAAGTTCTTTAAAAAAAAGGGATGAAACATTTCACACCTAATAGAAAAGCCATCTTTTAATCTTCATATCAATGTTCCCAGACAAACCTGTGAGAATCAGTCAGGACAGGAGAATAGAGTTCAGTACATTCAACTGGAATGGGCATTTCTCCTTATAATACAAAAAGCATTAAAAAAAAAAAAAAAATCCACCATTCAAGAAACTGTTTTAGCATACATTTAATAGATTTAAAAATAAAGGGAAAATGCTAGAGAGAGAGAGAGAAAATGTCAGAGGCTAAAAATGTACAGAAGAATGAGAAAACATTGTACAACAGGTCACATAATGCAATGAATCACTCGCAAAAACAAATGTCCGAGTATGTAAGGAACACCCTATAGCCCTGAAGAGGGCATAAACTGGTGCTCAACTAAGCAAGAGAGTTTAAAAAGTTACCAAAAAAAAAAAACAAACATTTAAATTATGTACAGTTTGTCATGATTGGAGACTTTACAGCCGAAAGCGGTCGGAGAAGTTTGGAGATTGGGGAACGGTGAGAGACATTTCGCTGTGCTTCAGCTCAACTGGCTTGTAGCGTCTAATTGGCTGGGCTTTATGAACCTGGAAAAGCAAGATAAAGCCATTTAGACAGTGTTGATTCCTAGTCAGCCACATGACCTTTCTAAACAATCATGTCATTTACCTCCCCCTTAGAGTGATCCCGTTCTGCACAATTAAAGACAGAATCTCTCATATCAGACTATTAAAGGACGACAGACCTGTTCTTGCCGCAACCTGGTGATTTCTTCCTTCTCGCGCTCCTCTTGCTCTCTGGCTCTTTGCTCCTCCATCTGCGCCCTCAGGGACTCCTTCTCCTTTTTAGCCTGCTCAAACTCCAGACGCTCCTTAGCGCGACGCTCTGTTGACAGCTGGAAACCTTCGGCAACTACAGAATGGGTAGTATCGGCTTGAGAAAGTGCCAAAAGGTAAAAAAAAAAAAAAGTTGATCAAATAGATCAGCAGAGTAGAGAGGGAAGTTGATAGAGGGGAAAATGGGAAGGAAGGTGGACAGTTAGCAGAGCAGCAAGCCAGATGTGAAGCACAACAGACAAAAACCACAGGGAAGCAGAATGAGAAATGAGGTGCCTAAAGTTCAAAACACTCCGCTGCAAGCCCTTGTGCCAGACATGTGAAGTGAAGCATACCCAAAATTGAGCGGTTATCTTTCTTGGGCACGAAAGGTTCCTTGTGCACAACTGCATTGGGTCTCGCCTTGAAGCATGCCGCTTCAGCTTGCTGCTTCAACTCCTCTTTTACCTGATAATCAGAGTAAAGAAAAAAATTTCTACAAACTGAAAATTTCATAAATCAGCAGGCATTTCCTTTGTACACTACACAATTTGCTGTGAAGCTAATAAGAAAAATGATAATTGTACCATTTGCTCCCAGCGCTCACTCTTCAAAGATCCACGCTCATCCACCATCAGCTTGAAAGGAGCAGGTTTAGTAGGTCCGGTTACTTTCTTTTCTGGAAGATTCACATCATGGAAGTCGGGCAATGGCCTAGCCTTGAACTTGGGCAGCTGAAAGTCAAAACATTTCGCTTATGAGCTGATTCGCAGTAGTAAGGCCACATGAATTTCATTTGCTTGAAAATTTATATGCAATTTTTTCCCCCAGTCATTAGAAAGCATCTGTTGCTGAAAGTCACATCTCATTAGACCCATCAGGGAAATCATACCTCTTCATTTCGCAGGTCTTCTAATTTTTTCTCTTTCTGTGCCCTGCGCTCTTGCTCACGCTGTTCGAATGAGAAAGGACACATTTCGACATGGTTCTTTGCTGCAGGTTTGGGCTGGAAGGGCACATAGTGAGGCACAGGAAGGGCCTTCAGCGGAGCTGGTGCTTTCACCTGGATGTGTACGTAAACCAAACAAAACGGGATTTAAGGAGCTGTTCCCCACTAATGATCACGTTCATTCGAATTAAGAAGCCGGCTTTTACCTCTTCGGTTTTGCGTTCCACTCGTACGCGGTTTTTGAGCGCAAATGCAGGAGATTCGGGGACAGTGGGGTTCAGTACTTTCTTCTCTGGGACACCCTAAGGACAAAAAGGAAGAAGTTACAAAACACAAGAGATCCCCAATGGATTTCCAATTGGAAAGTGCAATTCGAGAAGTCATATTTGTGCTGGTCTTGACTCCTCATGTAAAGGGCTCCTTACCACAACCTCCTCCAGGATACGGGTTGGTAAGGGCCTTGAGTGGAAGGTGTGGTCTTCCTCCTCTGTTGGCTTTTTGGTTGTATGTCGCTCTTGTAGACGTTTCTCCACCTCTAGTTGGAAGCCCTCTGGACGAGTAGCGTCTTTAGGAGGGGGCTTCTTCGGAACCAGGGCGCCTTCAAGGATCTTGCGATTAAGCTCTAGAGCTTTGAACTTAAACCTGAGGTAAAAAAAAAAAGGGACATGATGCTTATTCATGCTTGCACATAGTTCACAGCATGAACATACAGTATCTACTTTGAGGATTAAAAATAAATAAATATGTATATGAGCTACATACTGCTGCAGTTTTTCCACTTCTTCAGCCTCAATCTCAGCTGCACTCTTCACCATAACTGGGCGGCTCCGCTGGCGGGTCATGAGCTGAGGTGTGTGAGGGTGAGTAACCTTGGGCTTCTCAGTCTTCACTGGTGATGGGCCTGAAGGCAATGGAAATCAAATCCGTTCTTTAAATGTAAAACTGTTCAAGCTATACATTTACTAACTCCTAAAGATGCAAACAAATCTCTGATGTGCTAGACGTTTCCCCACATTCCTGCATTAAACATGCAGTATTCTTAAATACCCTACCGTAAATGCTCACCAACAATGAAACAGTAAACATCCTAATTTAAAAAAGAACACATTGGCAAGTGACGTACCCTTTTCTTGGCTCTGACGGCTGCGAAGATGATAACGAGTGGGTGTGCGCTTCTGAAATTGTTCAATCTGCTCAGCCATGGACACATAGTTACTGCTTTCATCCAACTTCCTCTTGCTTCCAGTGGAGAGGTTGAAAGGCTTGGGGACTGTAGTGCCCTTATGAGCCTTTAACTGTAAAAGTGGCACAATCGGAAATAAGTTTCTGGGTTAAAACCTACTCCTCTTTCTGGTTTAATATGAGGGCGAGTCAAGAACTATCATATTGTGGCTGTAGAATTAATTTGAACTAACTCCATAAAAAAGTTAAATAAATAAGTAATTAAATAAACAGAACCAGGCACACCCTCAGACCACATATATACAAATTACTCGTAAGCGGAGCTTTGATTTTTACTCGCACTGCAGTTATAAATTAACTGATGTAACACGTTCACATCTGCACAGCAGTGACTGGAAAATGATAAGACGGCCAACAGAAGCTTTATTATAACCAGTGTCCGGATCATTTTTGACCCACTCTTGTATCTCAGCTTACACAAGGAGAAAACAGGTGCCATGAACGTCCAAAGGTTCTACAAAATATTCTCCAAACTTTGATTTTCAGTACATTTTTTTTTATTCTTATTGATCATTGATTAAATGAATAGATACGATTGTGCAAAATGTTAAAATATTTAAGCCCACTAAGCAGAGAAGTTTGTATTTCTTCTCCCAGCATCATATTTAACACAATGTTATGGTGAAACATTTTTATACTTTAATATTAAGCATTAAAATCTTAATATTCTGTAGCGTTAGCTGTTTCTGGACTTTTATATGCAAGAAACTTGCAAATCAACCGAGAAATGTTAGCTCAACACTGCTTGGAGTTGTTACTCACAGGTGAAGACGGGTGCTTGCGCAGTTGTGCAGTGAAGTCACACTCCTTGTATGATGCCTCAGGATGTTCTGTATGGTTTTTCACTCTATTATCTGAGCGGAAGTTGAATTCTTTGGGAATGGTAGAGGACAGAATGTGCTTCTTTGGAGGCTGACCTTTAAAGAAAGACAAGATAATTAGGCTTTTCTCCTAATTAATCAGGTACAAGTGTGAGGAGCTCGAAAGGTTGCATTCTCACTTCCTGCCAACGCGGCTCTGTAGCTGGCTTCGTTCCTCTTGCGCTGCTCGGCCACCTCCTTCTGCAGAGCCTCGATACGCTCCATCTCCTGCTGCTCTGTGCTTTTCTGTCTGCAAGAACGAAAAGTAACGCGAGTAAGTCAAACAATTAACCTAAGTAATAACCATATCTTAACTTGGGAATCCACCACTAGCTTAACATTACTGCCACTTACTGGTTACCAGAGGCAGTAGATGCAGATGCAGCAGCTGAAGGCCTTGCTGGTTTGCTCTTTTGCCTGATGCTGCGCCTGGTGGCGGCAACACCACTACGGCGAGCTTGCTTTGCTCCGGTTGAGCTCCTGTACAAAAACATCCGTTCATTGCGATTTATCATTAAACTTTTTTTTTTTTTTTTTTTTAAGTGAGGGAACAAACATGTGGTGCATTTTTAACAGACGTCTCCAGTAATTACACCTTATGTGAAAATCACCATTATAACCCTGCGCACCAAATCTACCCTCTCTCCTGATTCATTTTTACCTGCGTGGTGGATGTAAAATCGTTCTCCTTGCAGTTGGAATAACTCTGTAAATATGAACAGTAATCTCTAACTGAACACTATTACACAAACCAACAAGAGAAAGTTTGTATCCCGGTTCTGGTCTTACCTTCTCTTCTTCATCACAGGAGGTGTAGTAGGAGCTTGAGGTCTATCTTTGACCACAGAACGCTTTAGGTTTCTGTGGAGAAGAGTATTTGAAGAAACATAAAATTATACATATAAAAATCATCAATTAAAATGAGACAGGGGCAAAACAGCTTCAAGACTACCAGAACACATGGTGTGTTCAGGAATACATGTCAAGAATTTCAGTACCAGTCATGGTACAGTCTCACTGCAAATTGACACAAGGTCTGACATTTTATTAGATCCATAATGTTATATTCATTTTGCAAGATGACAATTATATATTTTTATTAGTAAAACATTCCTTAGCTTTGAAACACCACGAAGGACATATACATGAAATAATTGAAGTGCATTCATTGTATTGTGTGCATGAGCCATGACTGAATCATTAAGAAGTCTCTGTACCTGCGTGGCTGAGCTGGTACGGTCTTCTTCTGAGCCTGACTGGGAGCTCCAGTCGGTCTGTTGTCTCCCCACGAAGTCACAATGTTAGATACAGGCTCTGGAGCGGCACCTTCAGGAACGACATCTGAGCCATGGACAAAAAAAACAACAAAAAAAAAAAAACAGAGGTGAGAAAGAAAGAACTTAATGTGCAATTCTACACATCTTTTCAACATTCAAAGCCTCGGGTAACACTTCTGATAGCATTCGAACATATTCGAGCTGAAACTACAGAGGTCTTACTTGTTGATGTCGTCGTTGCCTCAGCCACATGGACCATGGGCGAGACTATGGCTTTAGGCAGGTCTTCATTGTACATCCCGTCAAAAGGTTTTGGCTGCCTTAAGGGGGTTATGAGTTGCTCCATTTCGCCATTTTTTGGTGCAGCCATTAGATCTAAGACAAAAACAATAATAAAAGACTTAGATCATACAAAAAAAAAACAAACAACAACAACAAAAAAAAAAACAACAGTTCCTGCTTAGAAACCATTGCACATCTCCTATAGGCTGTGTTTTCATACACTTTAGCATGCTTAAATGTAAAGAAAGCATGCACGGAAGCAAAATAAAATTCTGTGTCCAAAATCTATACATACGTTTACACTAAAATAAATACAAGTAGAATGAGGAAAGGAAAAATCTATAGTGTAGATTACATCTTGGTCATAAGAAGCTATAGTCTTGATTTCCCCCCCTTGCAATTTTTACAAACGGTTTGCTTCAAAGTCTCCTGTTCCTGTTAAGTGCAAAAGCTTTTCCTCCCCCCAAAGATTCTCAAGCATCTGAGGAATAATTCCTTCCACTTTCCTTCCACTTAACATAGAAACCATGAAATTATGTAACTATGATCTAAACTCCAGGACATTATAATGCAGAATTCTTTAATTAATTTTTTTTTTTTTTTACTCTGTACACATGGAAGAAAATAATGACCTGTAATCAGAGAGGATATGATGACTCCATGTATGCAGAGGTTCAGAAAAGGTGACATGATCAAGACAAAAACAAGATTTCAAGAGAATAACTGCTTAGCTTACCAAACCACTGATCAGCATTATCCTCAGAGTCTGAACAGAAATCATGCATTACATGTGATGGGGCATCAAACGTGTACGGATCAGCAGAGACTCCAGGCTGCTGCGCGTCCATCTTCTCAAACCCACAGCGTCTGAGAAGACAAAACGCAGCTAAAACGTGGCCAAAACCATGCAAAAACGAACACGTAACATTTATTAATTAGTTACATTTACTGGGGAAGAAAAAAAAAACCCACAGTAAAACCTCGAACAACCGGCTCGTTCTTGTAGAGCTCCGTTAATTTCATTAAGATGGCGGACTAGCAGGTTTATGCTAACAGTATACCACTTATACGTTACCCACAACAAAACTAAAATTATCACAAACTTCTACAACATTTTAGAACATAACAGGATCATCTCAACTCTTCTTACTCTCAAAAGTTCTCCTCCGGTACTTCTGGCACGCTGAATTGTGTGAACAACACACCGAAAAAAACACCACCACAGTCTATCTCCTCGCAACGAAGGCGTCCAACATCTAACAGTCCCAACGACTGGATTTGAATGTCAGCGCCGTTGGACTGCATTCAAAAATCAGCCAATGGGAACGCCGAGTAAGAGGAACTCGGCTTCCTATTGGCCAAGTCAAGAAGAGCGTTGGACCACGTGACGTGCTTGAACAAACGTATTTCCGGGGTATTTAAAAAAATAGAAGGAGCTAGCCAGTGTTTTTTTGTTGTTGTTGTTTTGCTGGTTGTAATAATATTACAATAAACAATAATAAAATATAATTTAATTATAGTGTTGTGTAAGTTTCTCTTCCGTCTCTGCTCTTTTAAATATAGAAAGTGATGCGGTGAGGAAAGTCTGGGCACACAAGAGAGATATCATATAAACATCCAAACATTTTATTAACTACAGGAAAAAGAACTACTAAGGAAAGATAATTTCCTTAAAATATAATAATAATAATAATAATAATAATAATAAACAGACAGCACTGTCACCTTGCACCTCCAGGCAGGGGCGCCGCTAGCAATTTTGGGCCCTATGACAAAATATGCGGTTGGGCCCCCCTACCACACCCACTAGTAGTGTTATTACTAATAAAGAAGATCTCTGGGGGCCCCTAAAGGGCGTGGGCCCTTAGAATCGTCCTAACTTWCCCCCCCTTAGCGGCGCCCCTGCCTCCAGGGTTCGGGTTCGATTCCCACCTCTGTTTCAATGGACTTTGCATGTTCTTCCTGTGCTTGGTGGGTTTCCTCCAGGTACAAAGACTCGCGTTCCCAAATTGCCTGTAATGTGTGTGTGTGTTCCCTGCAGTGGATTGTTCAAAGTGTACCCTACCTCATGCCCTAAGTCTCCTGGGATAGGATCCAGACCCATTGTGACCCTGAATACAGGATAAAGCAATACATACGATGAGTGTGTGAGTGAGTCATAATAATAACTAACATATGGCACTTAAATGATATCCTGTAAATTGATATTTACAGTTTTTTGGGATTCGCAAGGCCCGGTATTGGGCCATTATCAGGGAAAATGCTCAACAACCAACATTGCTCATAACAGTGAAGAGCTAAAGCCTAAACTTCAGATTAAACACGGGTGGTGTTAAAGCATCCTCCCTATAGTCCTGATCTCGATCCATCAGACTTTCACCTGTTTGGTCCCCTGTAAGCAGCCCTACGAGGATGAAGATTCACTTCTGATGAAGAAATGAAGACAGCAGTGTATTCGTGGCTCACAGCTCAGCTGAAAACATTTTTTAATGAGGGGGGTGGAATTTTCCTTTGACGAATGCTTGTACACCTTTTTAAAAAAAATTATACTATTATTTATTTATTTTTATTTTTACAAAAATCTAATTTGCCAGTAAATAAAGAAATCAGACGAATAAGCTGTTATGCGCGACCTAATGTTTGTTATAAATCAAGCAGTACGAGTATTCTATCCTACATGTAAATAAAACAGTGAAAAACTCCAGCTTAACATACTTTAATTTTATATCTTGTGCAAATATGATTTAAATGATAAACTGTAAAACCAATAATAAATCAAGGTTATGATACAAAAGAACACAGAACAACAATGAGGCTTGACCTTAACATGCTGGAGATTGCATACAAATGTTTTAGAGATTGAAAAGAAAAGAAAAAACAATGTAGTACACTGAAAAAAAAACAAAAACAATGATATATATATATATATATAAAAAAAATCAACATAACTCTGACATACGTGAATATATTATGAGCAATTTGCTCTTATGTTCAGTGTTTTACATCTTCTGGATCATCACCTGGAATTTACCTGAGGGAAGAAGAAGAATCAGAGGAGTGAATGAGTTACACTGAGCTGGTGGAGAATTAATATTGATTCATTGATCACTAATTCTCCTGAAGAGCTCAGGGTGAGTGTTAAGTGTGACGGTGAGGCTTTACACCAGTACCTCATTAATTTATGTTCTGTCTATCTCATTCCACATTTTTCTCTCTCTCTGAGTTATCTGTCCCTGCATGTCCTTCTCCCTTTGTGTCTCTGTCTCTCTCTCCATCCTCCTCTATTTGCTTTTGTCGCTAGCATATTTCTCTCCATCTTTTTTCATCATGCCTTTCTTCAAAAATGCCTCTTGCTTTCAGTCTCCATCCTGTGTTAGTCTTTGTTGCAGTCTGCATCCTGTATTTCTCCCTCTCGCTCTGTATCTATCCTGTGTGTCTTTCTCCATCTCCATCCCGTGTGTGTCACTCTCTCAGTCTCCATCCTGAATCTCTCTCTTTTTTCTGTCTCCATCCTGGGTTAAGTCTCTCTCTCTTTCTCAGTCTCTATCCTGTGTGTCCCTCTCTCTCTTTCTCAATCCCCTCTCTCTGGCTCCATCCATCCTTTTTACATCTTGTACTCACTCCATCCAGTCTCTCCATTCACCAGTCTTTATACTCATCCTCTCAGTCTTCAGCCTTCTTCCCTCTCTCTGCCACTCCCTTCTCCTTTTCGTACCCGTCTCAGTCACCATTCTGTGTCTCTCGCCCTCCCTCTCAGTCTCATTATGTCTTTGTTTACTCTGAGATGCTCTTTCACTCTCTGTCTGTCACCAGTCTAATTATATGGAAGAACAGTAAACCCTAGTGTGTATTTATGTGTGTGCATGTCTAATCAGACAAACAGTTCAACGTACAAGCAGGCATGACGGACACCTCAGCTGTGACGATGCTCTTCACACCGATATTGTAGAGCCCGCCTCTCACCAGACCGCAGGTAAATGCCAAATACTGGGTGAAACAAATAAACTTTTAATCATGAACAACTTTTAATCATGAACAAGAACAAGAAGACATGGTGTATTCTTTTGTGTCAGGATGCACGGGTACCTTTGGGGCCTGTTCCAGATACTGTTTACCAGCAGACAGTTGGGTCAATAACCGGAACTTGTTATCTTGTAGGACATAAATACCCTGCGAAAAAGGGTGAGACACAAAAGTATAGTTACACACCAATGCAAACCCATTACACAACCATTTGCTCTAATGGAGGTATTATTGGTGTACACAGCACATCTCTGGGCCAGTTTTCATGAACACATTCAGGCTGTAACCACATCCATGAAGATTTAAGTCGACCTGAGCATAAGCTATGGAGACTCAGCTACGCATTGTATTGTATTTCTTTTAACCTATTCATTTATTTATTTATATATATTTGCATTTGATTTTGCAAAATGTTGCAGTCTCTCTATAATCCTACAGGTGGTGCACTTTTATCTATTCACACATTGGCAGAAAACATCCTGTGTGGGAGGAGCCAATTATTTGCCAAAATTGTTTAGAATTGTAAGAAATCTAAAAAGAAATTATACACATTAAGATATTAATATAGTAACACTAACAGAACTAACAGGCAACTGGGTATTATGATGATATAGTATGGACTTGTACCTGATGATTCCCATCCCTGTTGAGCAGACTTACCTGGTGATTCGTTCTCAGGTTATCGATCTGCTTCTTAAACACACAGGTCCAGAAATCTTTGCAGATGAATTTCATGACATCTAGCTCATCTTTAAAACGTGCTGTGTCTTTGGTGAACCTGTAGAGACGGTACAGATGGTATAGATTATTGATCACTACCGTGGTCAATAATATTCTCACAAAAACTTTTTGCCATATTTTCATTCTATTAAATTTAAGGTTAAAAAATCCACTGGAATCATTCATAAAATATGCCACGCTTGCTTTTGTGACTGCAGAGCTTTCGTTACAGTAAGAAAGTTCAATATGAGACCCTAAAAGGCTTGAATATTAATCTCTACAATTAACGTGATTCTCAGCAGTGATTTATTTTATAACATAATTAGGAAGAGTTTCTTTTTGATGTTGTTTAAACTGCTTAAATCAACATTTTGATCTACATTGAAGAACAGGTTCCAACATGACAAGCACATTCCAAACCATCCATCTACCTGCTAAAGGGATTTAGCCTTCGCTTCGTGGCATTATTAAATCATTCCATATGTGTTATTTCTTAATTTTGAAAAAAATATCCAGAATTGTTCTAAAATGTAGAAAATAAATCCAAACTTGTGTCTAAAAATTTGACTGGAACTGTGGGAAACAGTGATTGCTGAATAAATCGGTCTAAAGAATAATAATAATAATAATAATAATAATAATAATGTAAACAATCAGTCATTTAAATAATGTATGCATGTTCAAGTCATACCGGGACCAAGTGCTCACTTGCCTTTCAATGAGACCTTGTCCTACTCGGAAACCCATGTTCTCAAGCTTGGAAACACATCGTCCATTTTCCTAGATATATTAAATGTTATTTAATATAACATTAACAAGAAATTTATTTGAAAACACATTTTGCATAGACGAATTAATTTAATTGCACAAGCAATATAATTGTCTGGAACAAAACAAGTTAATAAACAACTATTCCATCCTTTACAATGTAATTTATCACACTGTAAAATAGCTTTATTATAAATAAAAAATATATAATTTTGTAATTTTAAATCTTACATTTTCTCCGCCTTCTGTGTTGTTGACATACTGTATGAGTTCATTATGGAGGAACTGAAAAAGAGCCTCGTCTGCCATTTCTGCTGGAAAAAAACACACTCATCCAGCGAATTAACCAACTATTATATGTATATCATATCATGTGTAGCCTTTTAATAAAAAATAAATAAAATGAAATAAAAGGTTTACCCCTTTACATATATTCCTGCTTTCTAAACTCGTATAGCTCCGGCTAAAGAGTGGCAGAAACACAAATACTTCCTTATTTCCTAAAAAGTACACTACTTTGGTTGTAAATTATTGGCTTATACGCCCTATGTAGTGCACTACATTGTTAGCAGGCTGTCATTTAAGAATCAACCAAGGGGCCTTAGGCAATCGCCGGGACTTCCGGGTTGCTATAGCTGTCCATGTATTTGCCTGTTTGAACCGTGGAAACATCTATTTTTTTCAATTAACAATTGATTGAACATACAATACAAAATTATATAAAAAGCGAACTGAAATAAACATCTTACTGTTTGCTGCTCATGCTTGCAATTTAATTGCAATCTGTTTAGAAAATGACATAATTCAAAAGTTCTTAGAAAACTCAACACTCGACTTCAAGTCCAAGTATTGATGTTCCCCACACATCACGACACTGAAAGACAAGCAATCTTGGAATTACACCTTATCCATATGTCCGTGGACTGTGAGAGGATATGAAATTATGATTACGATTAAACAAGTAATTTTTTTCCCCTTTAATGCATCTTTAAATTGTGAAGAAGCTATTTATTATTGAACCTGTAAGTAAATAAAATTTCTCTGCCTTTCTAAAACTGCACCAAAAAAAGAATAATAATTAAAAATGTTATAAGAGTATAAAATAATAATAATATTATT
>QMIH01000004.1:1060088-1095413 GCA_003987875.1 Clarias batrachus | reverse complement strand
TATATATATATAAAATTGAAATACAGCAAAAACTGAATATAAAATAGGTTATAATATCTAACATGCCTAGGCTTGACATTTCCAAATACATTTTTGATTTTCAAAGATAAAGGATTGTTGGTCAGTCTGAGGGTGGACTGTCCCAGAGATAAATATGAGGTATGTTCAAGGCTTTCTTTATTAGTTCAAGTGTTTGACTGCAGCTAGAAGTCTATTCATCATACTGCGCTTTAAGTTAAAAAAATCCCAGATTGCCTTAAACACCCTGGGTAACTATATAACACAAACGCCCAATTATTGGGAATTATTTTCTTCTGAAACTTGTGAGCAATTTAAAACTCACTTGGTGGTCTTGGTACCTTTTCAAGGTTTCATTGAATACTTCTTAAAACCTCATGCATGGGTTGTTTCTGACAGTAACACTCGTTTGAAGGGCACTGCATAGAAGTTTTTTCTGGTTTTCCCCAGAAAGACAACAAAAGAACTTAAAATGCATCAGAGTGTTGAATATGGCAGTTAACATTAGTTCTTGAGAGAACAGTAACAGAATTAGTTTTTTGAGTTTACTTTATAAGAACACAGAACTCAGATATAATTAATTCACTTTGAATGTCATGCCAGATCATTTTTAACTTTGCATATAACACATCATCTGCCAGTGTAACATAAATGACACAAGAAATATAATGTAAATATAAAATAACCTAGAGTTAGTTAGTCATTATTGTTATTCCTTGTCATCTATCAAAATGTTTATTTTTTTAATACTGTACAGTAATTAATACATTATGCACTAAATTTCATTGGTGTATAACCAAAAGTCGTCCAACCCTTATATTTTCGTGTATTAGTGTCTGACCTAGGTGAAAAAATGAATTTTAAGATTGGATCATATAACACCAATTTTCATAATACTTAATGTTTCTTATCTCCTGATCCAACCCCCTTTATTTTTGTAAACATGCATCATACACGATTATATTTTTATCAGATAAAAAGAAACACATCTGTAAATACAATTTTATGTCCTTGTATGTCTATAGTGTCAGAAAAGTTTTATTCAAATCTTTTAATGATCTCAATTATCATTCGGATGAAACATGGCCAATTTAGATTTCACATGAAAAGACATAAACCTGAAACAGTGTATTATTCAAAAAAGCTAAAGTAAGATATTGCAACATGAATTTGACCTGGTTACGGACACTACAGTTATGTGCTTCTATCAATACTCATAATGAAATATTAATCATTTGCATTTCAACGACTGAAGTTAGCAACGTTTTATGTTGCATATTCTTCAGAAATAGCTTCTTTTGGCTTAAAATATATATTACATGTTTAACATAAAAAAAAAAAATCAGCACCAATACTGTATTTTGGCTAATGGTGATTCTGGTTAATTAAAAATATATAATCAAGAAAGTACTATGCCATTCATTAATTAATTGCTGGCAAATTAGATTCACATTGATTACTGATTCATACCATTGATGATTCTTGATTATAGTCTTAAAAATACAAATGAGAGAAGCTCCTCATATCAGATGTGTCTAAATGTTAGAACTTGCGATCCCCGGATGATAGGGAAAGCAGTATACCAATAAGATGATTTTGAACAAATTCTGTAATAAACACACACACACAATATATACACACACTGTATACATATACACACACACACACACACTATACACACACTGTATACATATACACACACACACATATATATATATATATATATATATGTGTGTGTGTGTGTGTATATGTATACAGTGTGTGTATATATTGTGTGTGTATATATGTGTGTGTGTGTGTGTGAACACACACACACACACAATATATACACACACTGTATACATATACACACGCACACACACTATACACACACTGTATACATATACACACACACACACATATATATGTGTGTGTGTGTGTGTATATGTATACAGTGTGTGTATATATTGTGTGTATATATGTGTGTGTGTGTGTGTGTGTGTATATGTATACAGTGTGTGTATATATTGTGTGTGTGTGTGTGTGTGTGTTCTTTCTAAAAAACAAATTGATTAATATGATTGACAAATATGATTAATAACGTATTAAGCCAACATATAATTGTACAAATAAAAAGACTCGGCACTTTTGAAGATACTTTATTTTCTCTGTCATCCATGAATTTATTACTAAGTACATTAAATGACTTCAGCCTTTGTTCTGAAAACATGAAAAAGACTCAACAAAAGGCCAACTGATAGACAACAAGTGCCACGATTGGACATATTAAAGATGTAAACCATCTTACTCCAGTGAGATACCCACATAAACACAGTTGCAGATATGTCTGAGGTAGTTACGTCTGAGTCCAAGCACATCACAGTAACGTTGGGTTTCCAGTCCATTTCAACTCGGGCTTCTCTTTTTTTCCTTCCGTTGCAGAAACTTGAATCCATCTCGCGAATGACGTTCTGCTCCCGAGTTGTGCCATTTGCACAGAAAATGGGACCGTCACTAATTTATGTAACATTCGTGAGGGGAAAAACAACAGAAATCACATTAGACAGATTATTCTGTATGGATAAAATAGGATTAAAAATAAAAACAGTGATTTTTTTTTTAAATTAATGTTGGGGGCCTTTAGAAAATAGCAGACGACCTACAAATCTAATAAAGTTCTTGCTTTAAGGAAACAGCAATCATATGTTCAGCTATTTAATACTGATCATCGTCATTAGCTATTTTATATCTGAAATCGTTTGCCTTGACAATTAGTTTGATGGAATGAACAGAGAGAAATTAAGAGTTACAGGAAATGAGACAAAACTAAATTGTCTTCACTCTTCGCTGTTTTTTTCCCGTACGCGATCAATCTACGGAAGGCAACAGCACCTTTTGAAATTTTACCTTAAATGCTAAAACAACAAGAATAAAAGCTATTTCTCTTAATAACGCCTGACTCTATAATCGTCTCAGTTTCAATACTACTGAAATGCACTCTAAAATCCCCACCTTTCTTTAAATGTTCTCTATATCCACTACATCATATCATATACAAGGATTCGCTTTGCTTCTCTAGCAAATGTCATGACGGGGAGACGGCGCCCCTGAGGAGAAGTCCACTAAAAGAGGTAGATTACGTACTGAGTGAAAGCTGCGAGTTGGGATGTGATTTAGACCACATTTCGAACTGACTCGGAAGTCAAGGAAGTGCTTCTGACTGAGAAAAGTGCTTGTACAATGGAGAACACTGTAATAATCCAGTGTCTTTTTTTTTCCAGAGAATAAAGGTACAGGACTGCGCAAAAGTCAGAGAGATCAACCGTATTTAATTTCCAGCCAAAATTGACCTCATGTGCGCGTAAATTCGTTTTTTTATGCTACATGATGAACAATCAGACCTTTTCTCTATCAACACCGCGAGTATCCTGAAATATTACAAAGATATAAGATTACAAAGAAGAAAGATCTCAGTGTGATTAGTTAGCATTAGGTAGCATTGTTGTCCTCGTTTTGGAAATGTAACTTTCTTTGACTTTCTACTTCCATATGCAAGGTAAGGATCCTTCTCAAAAATAAGTCCTTTAGACGTCTAAGACACAGAAACGAGCTTGAACACAAGCCTCACTTTTGAAAAGTAACTCTTAACATAATGGTAGTGACCCTTGGTTGCGATATTGAAGCTTTTTTTCTTTTTGGAAATATGGAAACCCCATGAGATAAAAACGAAACGAATGGTATAGCTACACTCTACGTGTAACATACTGGTCTTTGCGAAGGTTATGGGTTCTTAACACTTTTAAGGCATTTGATGAAACCTTTCGGATTTTCTAACACTGCTTTTTTCGAAAGGTCCCATCAGAAGGACGACAGTAAGTCCCCTACATATGAACGTTCAAGTTCCGACCTTTCAAAGATACTAACATGTATTTGCAGTGAAGTTTGATCACATGTCCGGTGTACATTGTCACATGTGCAGCGTGCATTAAAAGGTGTAGAGGTGGTGAAGTTGATATTGCTAAGTAGCGCCAAGTGATAAAGATGGGAGACAAAAGTGAAAATAATTAGGATAATGGCGCAGGGTGAAAAGACGGCAGACATTACTCGTTCTTTTAACATGAATCGTTCAACCATTGGCGCGATTCTAAAGAACAAGGAACATGTGAGTTTTATGCTGTGTATAACAAATTGTGTTATTATCCAAGTACCTAGACAATGTTCGTTAGACTTACGAACAAACTGGATTTACGAACGAGCTTTAGGGACAGAACTCGTTCGTATGTTGGGGACTTACAGTACTGTATGAGAATTCTCAATTTTTCTGTTCGTCTTTTTTAGTCAATTATTTTATATCTTTAGCAACCACCAACTACCCTGATGTGAACTGAAGTGGCACTGGGTGTTATGTGGGAGAAGACTGGCGTACACACAGTTTTTCACAGCATTTGTTTCATTTCCAGGTAATTATATCTTTCCTGTCTTTCTGGTCTGGAGAAACAAAGGACTATCATTGAACTGCCATCTTGACCAGAAATTAAATAAATAGTGATCTCTGACTTTTGCACAGCATCTTATTTCCTCAGTTTAGTTCAATGCAGACTTCTTAATACTAAATGAATCTAAATAACACCATAGATCACTACACTCAAATAAACTGAAGACCTACTAAGAAAAGAAAAAAAAAAATCAAAAAGTCAAAACTATTCTAAAACAATCTCTATTCAATCCAAGATTCTCACAGATCATCGTATTCTACAGAATTTATTGAGCAAAGTAAGAGCCTTCAATCAAACAAGTCCACTGAGTGCTTTGCTTCATGTGTATGCCATTTGGCAAGAATACTTGTCACTCAGATTAAGAAGGAACATCACTGTTGGAAGGCCTGATGAAATCGAGGTAGAGTAGGAGAGAAACCAGGAGGCTGATTTAAATGCCCCAAGGTCTGCGTCTCGTGCAGCGACTGCGGCTGAAACGAGGCGAGCGGCCCAGGGAGCTGAGAGGTAGGAGTCGGCGAGCAATCTGTGGTAGTGGTAGAGTATCCCATCACAAGGCCTCCTGAACTCAAAGGGGCACTGTATGGTGGCAGGCCAAACGGCAGGAAGCCCAGCAGTGGCGAGAGGTCCACGTTAGCAGCGGAAGGAGAAGGCTCCGTGGTGGCGAAGGAGTTCCTGAGAGTGAAGTGGGCGTTCTGACCTCCCAGGCTATCAGGAACAAGGTCGCTCGGTCTGGATGCAGAAGTTGCGACTGTGGCCTGAGGCGGCATCGGGCCACACTGAAGCTCATTCAGGAAGTTCTCCATCTCAACTTTCAGATATGAGGTAGCGGAGGCAGGCTGGTATCGTTGAGCCTCGTGGTATTGTTGGGGCTGGTGCTTGCTTGGCTCAAAATAGCAGCCCACACCCATGGAGCTGGATAAGGGCCCAGGCACCACAGAATGATGGTGACTGACCCCTGAGGTAGAGGCACTCTGCAGACCTTGAGGATTGAACATACCCATTGAAAAGGCTTCCGAGGCATCCTTAGGGGATCCCGAGCTGCACATGGTCAGACTTGGTTCTTCCTTCACCACGTTGGCGGGTGCAGACGTCAGGACGTCCAGCTCCTGGGCATGACTCTTCTTCAGGTGACGGGTGAGGTGATCACGTCGGCCGAAACGCTGCGCGCAGCGAGGGCACAGGAAATCCCTTCTGCCTGTGTGCACCACGGCGTGACGCCTCACGTCCTTCCGAGTGAAAAAGCGCCGACCGCAGCGTTCACACTGGTGCTTCCGCTCCCGCACGGCTCCGCCCGGTGGAGGACGGCCGGTATGGGTGCTCAGGTGCTCGAGGAGAGTCGGCATGCTTTCGAAAACCTGATGGCAAACCTTGCAGGTAAGATCTCCGGTCACAGAGGTGGCGTGGGTAGCCACGTGGCGTCTCAGACCCAGCCGGGTGTTGTAGTGTTTGCCGCACTCGTCACACTGCAGGTCTTGCTTGTTGGAGTCATGGGTCTGCAAGTGGCTGTTCAGCTGCTCCTTTCCATTGAACATCGTTTCATATGTACGAGCGGGTTTTAGGATGTCGGTGCTCGGACATCTAGGAAAAGGGATTTTTTTGCATAACATGTTTATGACGAGATTTTAGGTATATAATAGGTATAAATTAACATACATAGGGTAGTCAAAGAAATTCAGAATACCAGAGATCCAACTTTGTCATATAACTTCTCTTGAGATGGTCGGTATTCCTTTAGCATATTCAACATCCTGTACAAAGACACAAAGGTGTAATCAGCGAGAAAGTTAACCATTGTTTTGCATTTCATTAATACTGTCCCGACTGTAGAGATGAGTCCAAGTTGCCAAGTATTTATTTATTACGTATCTTCTGTTGTCTATTCGCACCGTAACTTTCATCATTTGCACCACATATTACACTAAAGTCCACTTTATACGTTCATATACAGTATATAGACTTCATACATGTAGACATTCACTGTCCACTTTATTAGGAACACCAATACGCTGCACATTAACACCGTTATCTAATCAGCCAACATGCAGATATAGATCGAAAGTTTCAGTTAAAGTGATCTCTGTGACTTTGATCGTGACATGGATGTCGATATTTAAAGACCTGGTTTAGGATTAAGTATTCCCTGGGGAAGTTTTACGGCCAGCAGCCTCCAGAGTTCATACATAACGGAGTGAGCGACAGGTCTGTGGTTGGAAATCCTTTACTGATAAGAAAGGTTAGAGGAAAAGGGGTCAGGTTAGTTCGAGCTGTGAGGAAGGATATGGTAACTGACAGAATGATTCTTTACAAACGTTGTGAGCAGAAAAGCATCTCAGGATGCACAGAACACTTCAGATCTTGAGGTGGATCCGCTACAAGAGCACAAGAACACATTGATGTTCACTCATGTCAGACAAGAACAGGAATTTGATGCTATTATGAGCATAAGATGAAAGAGTCGTGAGGTTTAATAAAACTCAAGCGGCACAGATCCGTGTCCGCATACAGTAGGTTAGCTTTGCAGAGACTTCAGACATTAAACTGTGCATTTAGACTTTCAGATATGTCAGATATGAACGAAAGTTCTCATTACTTTTATAAAGTGTACATTTTACCACTGCTGGAATATGAACGTGACGTGTCGCAAAAATGTAGAACTCTCAAAATGAACATATTATTATTATTTTTTTGGTCACGAAAACAACTGAAAATCACATGTATCTGTGCTTTGTCTTTTTATCCTGACCAGTTTTGCCCAGTCGTTGCCCCTGTTAATGTCACATTCCTGTTCCTGATTGAGAGATGTGGGACCTAAAGTGTTCTTCTACGATTGTACGCACATCAAGGTTTGACATGTTACGCGTTCTGAGACGCTTTTCAGCTGAGCCTGGTTGTGAAGACTGCTTATGATTTACTATGGACGTCCCCTCAGCTCAGACAAGCTCTGATCTCCATTTTCCTCTTCCTCCTGAACGTCCAGCAGCCTAACTCACACTATGTTGTTATATAATCCCTGTGATCACCCAGATGAGGATGGGTTCCCTGTTGAGTCCGGTTCCTCTCAAGGTTTCTTCCTATTGCCATCTCAGGGAGTTTGTTCCTTTGCCACCGTCGCCGTCACCCTTGGCTTTCTCATCAGGGACAATCTCATTATTATCTAGACACATTTCTTCTTACTCATACAAACTTCCATACATTTTCTTTTCATTTTGTGAAGCTGCTTTGAGACAATGACAATTGTAAAATGCGCTATATAAATAAAATTGAATTGAATTGAACTGCATTGATCTTGCTCATCAATGAGGAGTTCCAACGCAGACCTTCCATTCAAACCGGACCGGTTAAAGGCGCAAAGATCAAATTTTTAATGTAAGTATTAACTCAAGCTCTTAACCTGTATCTGTAGGATTTGATCCATTGTTCATGATTGGCTGATTAGATACCTGCATAATTGAGCAGGTGTACATGTTCTACTATTATTAAAGTGTCTATGAAAGAGTGTATATGAAACATCTAATTACTACAAAACTCTATGGTGCTGTACTGGGTTTATGTTTTGACGTGTAATAATCCTGCTACTATACTAAACTTGAACATCTGGTATATTATTCCCTTTAAACTGCTCAAGAAGCACTTTAATCCATTTCCTTTTCGTCTTCACGCTCAAGCTATGGAAACGAATCAAAGGTCAGGAAATGGAACAGACGCACAGGTACAAAGCCGTATACACTCACAGCAGCCTGTCTATAAAATACCATTTCCCGTCTTGCGCTGCTCGTACTTTCGTGCACTTTTCCTCTTTCATTTCCTCTACTCATTCAATCCAGTGTGCAGCTACTAACATATCTAAACACTTACACACATCAGAAACGTACAATTTGGAGATCAGAAAGGATTTCACCCACTCGAAAAAGCCTAGAATACACCGGCTTATCTTATGTAAAGGTGACTTGTTGAAGGCTGTTACTGTTATTATTACTATATTATTAGTAAAACAGAACAGAACAAATCATTATCAATAAAATAACTAGGAATATATTCAATAAATATTTTTAACTTATCTGATGCAGGATTATTGTTTTAGACAAAAAAATGGCACTTAATCATAGAAGTGCTGTTTTTGTTGTTGTTTTTTTTGCAATAAATTGTGCAATAAGAATTAGACAAATTTAAATTTTTCAAAAATAAGTATTAACTACAGATTTATTATTTTGAAATAATGATGTTGCTGAAGTAAAAAGAAAACTGCAAGAATATGACTAATATAAATTTGCATTTAAAAAGAGCAATATTAATGCAAATGAAAAACAAACAAACATTTTAACGGTCCGTCTTACATACGTAACACTTTTTAAAACTAATTTATTAGATTTTTTTAAAAATCCATTAATTCATTCACTCATTAAATTACTAACCATGTACAAAACTACAAACAGACTATGTCTGTAATATAAATGTGCATTTAGGAAAAGCAGTATTAGTGCAAATGCAACCAAAAAAAGCATAGTTTTAAAGGTCTGTCATACATAAATAACATTTTTCCCGTACTAATTTAATAGATTAAAAAAAAAAAACATTGTATCAATTTATTCACTCATTAAAATACTAACCATGTAAAATTTACAAGCAGACTATGAATGAAATATAAATTTGCATTTAAGAAAACATATTTTTAAAGGTCTGCCATGCATACAGTAAATGACATTTTTTAAAAACGCATTTACTAGTGCAAATTTATATTTCATTTGTTTATTTATTATTTCTATCAAAACCATGGAAAAGCTGTTGAAAGTTTAATTTGTTCTCATTTAACTTGATTACACAAGCTGAGGCTGGATAAAAGGAAACGCAGCAGAGAAATGTTCTGGATGTTCTTTCATGCATGAAGACCGAAATTGTAAATAAATAATTAGATATAAATACTAATTTCTAGTTGTAAAAAAAATAAAAAATAAATTATGTCAGGGCAATTTTTAAAAATATATTTTTTTAGTAAAACCACTTTGCTCTTAGTCAGCAGTAGTGTGTACTGGTGCATGCATTAGACCCCCATCATCATCATCATCATCATCATCCCACCACCATGCAGCTACAGCTACAGCTAACACACACACACACACACACACAGAAACAGAAACACACACACAAAATATTACAACAAAACGTCTAGATTACGCAGGGAGATTTCGGTTTCGATCAGAAAACACGCTTTTTTCGATCGGAAAATCAAAGGAAAAGATCAAAAGCAACTTCAAAAGTTTATAAATAACAAAGTAACTTTTCTTGGCGAAGGGAACTTGTTTGTTCAGCCAACATTAGAGCTCGAGATGGTTTTGCCGGGCAAGTTTGTAATAATAATAATAATAATAATAATAATAATAATAACAATAATAAAACACAGCTTTTCTTTTGCATTTAAAATGTAAATTGCATAGACATTTGTGGATGTACGATTTGTAAAAGCCTGATTCGACCTGCCCGCGGATTCGTTTGAAATAAACTGCAGTAAAAGCAGGAGTGCAGCGCTTACCGCAAAACTTTAAAGCCCCGCAGAAAAGCACTTTGTGCGCCGGATCCGCTCACTAAACCCCCCGCTCGCTCGCTCGCTCCGCCGTCCCTGCTTGCATTAAGCACCCGAACATTTATCTGCGATCGAGTTTTGCGTTTTCTTTTTCTTTCCTTTTTTTCTTTAATTACTGGAGTTGGTCCAGGCCTCCCCTCTAAACACAGCGGCGCTCGAGCTTGCTGAAGAGCGCGTGCATTGTGGGAACGTTACGTCACGCCGGGGTGTGTTTTTTTTTTCTTCTTCTTCACCCCCCCCCCCCTCCATTTTAAAAAAAAGTTTCTACGTAGATGTGTAATCTTCACTGCTCATGTACGTCGATAAATCATTAAGTCGAGTCATTCAGATCAATCTGAAACGAATTTCTGGATTTTTTTTTAAATCAAGTTTTAGTGCATTTTGTAATTTTATCTCTAAAATCTGTCCAAATTTGAACACAAATCTTTGTCTTGTTTCCATGGCAATATGCACAGGAATATACATATATACAGGGGAGTTCAGGCCAAACCCTGGACATGGTGCCAATCCATCGCAGGATTCACACACACCTACTACTGGGAACACCAATGAATCTAATCTGCATGTCTTTAGACTGTAGGAGGAAACCGGAGTACCCCGGGGGAAACCCAACTTCATGGGACACAGACCCGCGGCAAGAATCGAACCCACGGCCCTGGAGGTGGGATGCGACAGTGCTAATCACTAGACCACAGTATAATATTATATATNTCTATATATTCCCCTATATGACGATTATTATGATTATTATTTCACTTATCCCAGCATTTCATGTAGTTTTCTCATTTCTGCTTCATGTCTAAAACACTAGCCTCCCAGGAACCCCTTTAATGACCCAAGAATGTGGAAATCGCTAGAAGCAAGGTTAGGACCGTATAACAGATGTGGCGATGATTCCCAGCCGAGTTCCTGTAATGTGCAAGTGGTGCTTGTAAATGATATACAGTTAACAAATAATTTTTTTTTTCCCCCGCTGGAATCATAAGCCCAGATTTCTACATAAAATGTTCAGCAAACGTTCATACTGTAACTAGAACCAAATATTATATTGTAAATTATATACAGTAACTTGTTTTTTTCCCCCCTTCGGTATTTTTAGTAAGCAGAAGACCACCCACCTATTATTGTTGCCAAGGAATAACTAACAATATTAAACCTAACATTTTAGACCACATTTTAAATGTTTTTTAATCATACATGTGTAGATTTAAATTATACTGTTGGGTTAATGTAGTGGTATGAGAGTAATATATTGGAAAATAATCAACCACATGGTTGTAGTATCACGTTACATCATCCCATCATTGATTAGTTTCCTATTACATCATGTTATAGCCTACCGTACATATATTGTATACTTACTGATGATTACATACAATATTAATATCAGTCACATGAGGTACAGACAATGCACTGATACAATATTTAGACATTTATAACATTCCTGGTGTGACCATGTTCACAACTCTCCACTGTTGTCAGGAAACGTTTAACACTTAAGAAAAAAAAAAAAAACATTTGTAATGCATTGGGTGTTTATTAGCTGTTTCAGGTAGGACTGAATATATATTTTATAATATATACCACATCAAAAATGAACCCTTTCTATTTGAAGATGAGGTTGTTTTGTCGTTTTAATATATTTTAGATCCTGCATTCCGGGTTTCATCATTTCTGTCTCTACAGTTTTGCTTTTTTCCTGGCAATAACCTGCTTCTAATGGCTGAAAATAATCAACTTAAATCTTCTTTAAAAGCATATTATAAAACTGCTTTCTCTTAACGATTAATTCATTGAAGCTGGTTATAATATGATAAAGATGGTCTTTGCAGCAGAAACGTGCAAAGATTTTTTTTCTTCTAACAATTTTAAATGATACACGTTTCCATATTTCCCAATGTCCAATATATGCGTGTTTAATCAAAGAACTTCATGAATTTTTGTTTTTTGCTATAGTGTATATAAAATGTTTAAAAAGCCTTTAAACAGAAGGAAATATAATAATAATAATAATAATAATAATAATAATAATAATAATAATAATAAAACACATTGTAAAATGTTTTCTGTCGAAATACATTAAAATGAGTTCCATCATTTTAAAAGAAAGGAATAATTCAGTTTCAAATGCTCCTGTTAATAAATTCCGTCCTTAAAATCGAAAAATCTTGCATCAACCTCCTGAGGTCCAAACGCTTCATATGCTGTACAGTACCAGTCAAAAGTTTGGACACCCCTTCTAAACCCTGGTTTGTATTTCTTTCTACATTTTAAAACTATATTGACTGCATCCAAAATATGCAATAGTCTCCTTTGAACAGATAATATATTGAGAGGTGTTTGATACGTATGATCTGTAAAGTCTTCATAATGCCTCTGACTGACTGACTTGCTTTTGTTATTTAATAACCTAATGCTATAGGAGGAAATTTGGAAATGTGTGTCATGATGTGAGGATGTTTCAATAATAGAGAGACAATGGAGTTGGGAGAAAACATGACAGCAGAGTCTCATGAGGCTACTCAACAAATGAAGAGCAATGTCTTTATAGAAAAAGTGAGGAAGCATTCGTTTCGGTAAGGATATGATTAATGTTGCCAGTAGCTCCAGGCTCTGCGGTTTGATCCTGAGATCAAGTTACCGTGTGTGTGGATTTGTACATGTCATCCTTGTGAGTTTCCGCCGTTTCCTCTCAACTCCCCAAAAACATGGCTTTAGGCAGGTCGCCTGCACCAAATTGCCCCTGGGTATTTTATGAATGCGCTCATATGTGCGATGCTGCTCGCATCCCATCCTGGGTGTAACCCTGCTTAATGCTGAGAATTCAAAAGATCAAGTCTAGATCCAGTGCAGCAACGTCATGGAATAAGTGGCTGCTGGTGACTTAATGAAACCATGAAAAGTAAATGATCATGTAATAATGGTGTTGTTTGAGTCACATGTGTCACCCCTGAAATAAATAACAAATACAACATACTGGAAATCAGCAAGCGCTTTGGATTAAAACAACAGAAATACAGAAGGTATATATCCTCAATAAGGGCAAATCCACTCCACTAAACAACAAGCAAAAAGATGAGCGAGAGAGGAAGTTCCATTTCCATGCATAGATCTAATCTGATTAGCTCCTTGTTTCCTGTCTTTCAGTCAAGTGTTAAAACCCACAATGCCTCAGGAGGCATCATGCAATTTTCACTTCTCACTCACAAGAACAAACACTGGTCGCTAAGTGCAAAGTCATGCCTAGTAGTTCTTCCAAATCTAAAACCACGTCTTAACTCAGACTGACCGCCTCTTCTGCTATTCTGCACCAACCAGATCATCGGTTTAGTTTTGCTGTTCCAGTTCAGTTTCATGGCTGAAGATGGTCCAGAACGTCATGCTTCATGTCCATAATGCTTTGGGAGAGATTTCTGGGAGAGGCAGGATTTTTAAAATGCAAAATAAAAATGATATCAATCATATATTCCTTTAATTCAGATGATAGAGTTCTATATAGGACATTGGATAATCAGACACTGAAGATCATAAGATGGTAAATAGTACAGTACTGTATGTGATGCAATAAATTCCTTGCTCTCATTTTGAATGAAAAATATGTTTATTCAGCTGCCTCATTATCAAAGTATACATCATGGATACAAAATACAAAAAAACACAACAGTTTGTTCGCTTCCTGTAATAACACAAAAATTCACTAAGTGCAATGTTAGACTCTACAGAAAGGTCTAAGCAGAAGATCTGCCCCAGTACTAGGTGTAGTCAGTGTACAGCAACCAGGATTGCTGTCACATAACGTGTTGATGCTGCTACACTGAACTATACCGCTTATCGTGTACAGGGTCACAGGAGGCCTGAAGCCTATCCCAGGGGACTCGGGGCACTCGGATGGAGTACACCGATGGGGTGCCAATCCATCACAGGGCACAAGCACGCACACACTCATTCTCACTCTGTGGGGCAATTTGGGAACGCCAATTAGCCTAATCTGCATGTCTTGGAGGAAACCCACCAAGCACGGGGAGACCATGCAAACTCTAATCAGGCAAAACCCGAAGGCGGCTTGAATCCTGGAGGTGTGAGGCCACAGCGCTAAGCATCACGTCTCTGCGCTGCCAATGATAGAGAAATCGGTTTGATAACAATAATAAAAGTTAAATATCAAAATATGCATGTGAAGCAAAGTTAAAGAGTTCATCGTTAGCCATTATTTTCAAAAACGCAAGATGTGGATAGTTCACCCAAATTCAAGTTGCTTCCAAATTCAACGATACAACTTTGATAGTTCTTGAACTGCTTATTTTGTGCTTCATCACAGTGATTCTCAACCCTTGTCCTGCACATTTTAGTATTCTCCCTGATCTGCCACATCCATTTCAGTCAGGAAAAGGCTGTTAATTAGCTGATTCACTAAATCAGGTGTACTGGGAGCTGAGAAAACACTAAAACATCCTCCAGGACTGGAGTGACCAACACCACCAGTGCATTGCTAAGGATATATACTAGTAAATATATGCAGTTTTGCATATACATTAGGGTAGTCATCGATGTCATCAACCTCGGCAAAATTCCAGACTTCCTCTTATATGTTTACCCATTTGGCAGTAACTTTTACTCAATTTGGCTAAGCAGGTGAGAGTTAAGGGTCACGCTCAAAAGGTGCAACATTGGCAGCTAAGCTGGGCAGGAGATTTGAACTAGCACCATTCTGGATGAAGTTTCGCCAAAAAGAATCGCAACACAAAATTCATAATTAGATATATAAAGCAAGAATCACGTTAAACACACCGCAAAATATGATGATATCTTAGCAAGTGAAATATTCCTGGATCAAGCCAAACCTATCTACAAATTCTTAAAACTAGATTACTAGTGAGACGGACATTATTACGCTTATTTCTAGTCAAATGTTGCTAAAACTGCGAAAGAAAAATGTCTAATTTTGCTTCTTTCAAGGAATAAATTCCTAAAAACTAGCAAAATGATTTGCCAACAGGACAGGACATTTTTTGCTTGCAATTTTACTAACATTTGACTAGAAATAAGCTAAATAGTCTCATATTTGATTTGCTGTAATCGCATTTCAAGAAATTATAGACAGGTTTAGCAAGATTCAAGAATATTTCACTTACTAAGATTTTTTGCAGGGCGGTTTTTGTCAGTTAAAAATCATTTTAAATTTGCAATGCTTTTGAAAACTCAAATTAGGAGTGCAACGTGCCATAAAATGTAGTCAGTTAACCAAGATCTATGGCATTGTCTATCAAAATCAAAATGTACTTAATTAGGTGAAATTAAATATTATCGGAGTTTAAGCATGCTGCTATTGGTATATAAATAAAACTTCATAGATTATACAATGCATTATGCAAATATCAAACAAGAAGCTCTTGACAACGCACTGGCGCGAGTGTGTGAAGACGCCAATCTGAGCATGACATGCCTTCTTGTTTGTTAGCAAAAGCGGATATAAAATTCTACACCCCCCTGTTAGAACTGCAGGTTTTTGTGATGGATCAGATCTTTTCCTATCTTTAATATAAGACAGCAACTAAGAATACAAAAACAACATTTAACAAATGAAAAAAAAATAAATAAAAACAAACAAACAAACCCCCCCCCCCAAAACCTGGTTATGTGACTTATGGATTATGCGCTCTGGATTAATCAATCACTTTCAAACGCATGTATTCAAATGTAATCATACGCCTGTCATGAACGATTTTATTCTAATTAACTCCTGACAGATACTGTAAAGCTACAGTTAATGAAGATCTAACAGAGATGCACAAAAAAGTACAGGAGAGTACAAAACATTTCTACCATGCAATAAAGACATGTAAAAAAAAATAAAAAAAAAAGACTGGGAAGAGACTTACAACAACATTAAAAGAGGTGTGGGAATTTCTGCCGAGTATTTGTCACTCCTTCAAATGTGACATGCATTGTTTCTTGCATTCTTCATAAGAGCTATGGGGTATAAGCGCTAGACAGAAACCCTTTGTCTCTCTCGTTCAAAAAAAAAAAAAAAAGACAAAAGCTTGCTTACATTACCCAAAATCATGTGGCATCACCCAAAACCATGAAGTGTTACAATCTGACGAGAACAATTTAGAATTCTTACATTTGGTATGTAACCTTTGTCACCCAAAGAACACCACAAGCACGGTGGTGGCAGCATCATGCTATCTTCACCGGGGACTGGAGCTCTACACAAAATGAAGTAATCTATGGATAGCTCTTCATACAAATCTACACTCAAAGGTGACTTCATTAGCTACACCTTATGAATAATACGGTGTGTGTTGGACCTATTTACTGTCTTAATTCGTCATGGCAGAGATTCAACACGGTGCTGGAATCATTTCTTAGGGACTTTTTGGTCCATATTGACATGACAGTTGCTGCAAATTTGTCGGCTGCACATTCATAATGCGAGTCTCCTGTTCCATCTCATCCAAAGGTGCTCTCCTGGATTGGGATCTGCAGTTGATGAAGTAGGTAAGTGTATTTTGGAATAAAACCTGCAGGCCTCTCTTAGATAGCTCAAGATGAAGAAAAATGTTACCTTCCTGCACGACAACGACTAGAAACACAATTTCAAGTTAATAAAGCAATGGATTAAGAAGATGATGAGCATTTTGGAACGTCGCAGTCAGAGCCCAGACTGACATCTTATTCCAAATGGAGGAGCGACTTGAAAGGGGCAGGACACAGGAGGTCCACGCACGATCAGATCAGATCAGAAGCATTTGTGCAAGAAAAAGTGGACTAAAATTGTCAACTCAAGATGTACAGCGTTGGTAGATGCTGAGCCAAAACAAAAAGTCTAATTGCTCTAATTACTAATTAAGTGAAGGAGTGTGTACACTTATGCAACCAGGTTACCTTTGAATTTTTTTGATTTGCTAGATCAGATTAAAAGGTGGAAAAAGATCTGTCATGACTTATGTTGTCTTATTTTTTTTTTTTCATCATAAAGACCTGCAGCTGTAACAGGGATGCGTGGATATCTACATGTACTTTTATTTTTGGTTAAAAATAGTGCTTTAAGACAGTTTAAGGGAACTGATTCCCAATACATCAAGCTATGTCATTTTTTTTTTCAAAACTGCATGTTTTTTTTCTTTTTCCCAAAAACATTGGTATAAATCAGTTTTTGTTTTCCAGTGCAAACAGTAACAGCATGACGATGTACATAAGCAGTAAGTGCTGAACTTCTTCAGCGATGTCGAGGACTTCTGGCTGAATGGATGAGTAAAAAAAAAAAAAAAGTAGGGAGAAAAGTCCATTCGAAGGGGGAATGTTACAGCTCCAAAAGGAGTTTCACTCAGATCATAAGCCGAGCACTGACGGGAACACAGCAGTACCTGGTAGAGGCATGAAACAGAAAAAAAAGAAGAAAAAAAAATACAATAAGGCAGAATCAGGCTCATATACTGTATAATTAAAGGTAATAAAGGATAATAAAGTAAACTATTTACACATGAAGAGCACATGATAAAGTGTTTGATCGCATTTATACCTCACCAATCATGAGTGTTTTTCTTTTGTTTAAGAATCACACATCATACTGTTCAGTTTATAGTTGCATTATTGTAGTTCCTGTTATCACTTGGTAATAACAGGAATATAAAAAGTTGTTTCCTCATCATTCTTTCATTCACACAGTTTGTCTTGTTGCAGAGAAACTAGAAATTTATGATAATTTATTTAGAAAAATGAATCGACCCCTTCTAAACAAACCTTTGACTGTAATATAGACAGTACACAGGTCGCCAAAAGTAGTGAGGCGGCACATTACATTCTACAGTGTGTTTCAGTGGCACTCATGTTTTTTTTGTTTTTTTTTTAAGATAATGAGAAAAATTCATTATTTTATTCAATGAACCGCAATACAACAATCAGAATTTAGTATGAAGTCCTTCAGTATTCTTCAAAACCTGCTAGATCAAAAGGACACTATTGATACCATTAGCATATTGAGATCATTCCTGTGTGTTGTTGCTTCTCAGCTAAGGGACTGGACTCACTTACAATTTTGCCTAAGAACACAGCCATGATTAAAAAATGGTTCAAAATCATCTTCAGAGAGCAACTTCTCCCAACCATCCATGAACAGTTTGGTGATGAACGATGCCTTTTCCAATATGATGCAGCACCTTGCCTTAAGCCAAAAGTGAGTGACATTATAGTGTAATATTTTTTTTTCCATCATCTGGGGCTATAAATAAAAAATTCGCCCTTTTATAAAATTATGTCATAATGGTATTGGTACAGTACAGACCAAACGTTTGGACACACCTTCTCATTCAAAGAGTTTGAATTTGTATTATGGCAAGAAAAAAGCAGCTAAGTCAAGAAAAAAAAGCGGCCATCATTACTTTAAGAAATGAAGGTCAGTCAGTCCGAAAAATCGGGAAAACTTTGAAAGTGTCCCCAAGTGCAGTCACAAAAACCATCAAGCGCTACAAAGAAACTGGCTGACATGCGGACCGCCCCAGGAAAGGAAGACCAAGAGTCACCTCTGCTGCGGAGGAGAAGTTCATCCGAGTCACCAGCCTCAGAAATCGGCGGTTAACAGCAGCTCAGATCAGAGAGCAGGTCAATGCCACACAGAGTTCTAGCAGCAGACACATCTCTAGAACAACTGTTAAGAGGAGACTGTGTGAATCAGGCCTTCATGCTAGAATATCTGCTAGGAAACCACTGCTAAGAACAGACAACAAGCAGAAGAGACGCATTTGGGTTAAAGAACACAATAAAGAAAACTCGCTGAATGAGAAGGTGTGTCCAAACTCTTGGTCTGTACTATATGTCCCCTATAAATGCCCAGTGTGGCGATAGTGCAGGATGCTTGGGCCCACTTATTGTTGCTTGCAACTACTGTATATACAGTATAAATATTTTTTTATTATTATTTATTTTAAAATCAGCTCATGCAGCCCTAGTGAGTTGGGAATTATCCCGAACCCAGGACTAGTTTTATTCTATGAAACTGCTCATATGATTCCAAATATCTACACGTCCTGTATAACAGTCATTTTCCGGTCAGGGTACGTACCTTTGGGGCTTCCCTGGCTGTCTGCAGAGTCAGACTCTGGCACTTTCCAGTCTAGCTTACGTCCTTTTTCATAAAGGCCCTTCAGTACTTTCCGGAACTCTTCCTGCCCCCCGCGGCTCAGCTCTAAGTACTTCCTGTACAGCTGCAGAGCGGTGCACGCGTCCTCTATACTGTCATGGGTCTCACTCTGAATGTTCAAATCTGAAGCAGAAAGCCAAACATAAATAACCAGACTGAGGACGTGATGTGCGTCTCTAAAGGGTCTCTTATAGATGCATGCTATGTTTCAGTGTTTTGTCACAGACACTGTGTGAGAACACTTACCCAGGAAATACCAGGCAAGGAAACGCAGTGAGATCATTCGTTTCCTGGGCATGTGGAAGAGGTAGACGGTGTCGATAACCTGGTCTTTCAGGACCTATTCACAGTAAACATGTTAAAATGTAACACGTACCCTCTCAAGAACTAAAAACAGTCTGGTTAATTCACTGACATGTTTGACACCGCTAATTGTGTTAGCTTACAGAGCACGTGAGGTAAGACGTCGTGCATCAAACTTACCAACAGGTTTATGACTCGGAAATCTTTCTGTAATCCGTGGCCGACGAATCGCACGCCAGTGTCGATTAGGAAGCGGAGTTTGAGGTAAGTGGACTTAAGAGTGGTTAAGTGCTTAGAAGAAATCTTGGCGTCCAGGTCACCAGGTTTGATTCCAGAATACTGAGTCAAGTAATCGACCACCTAGGGCAAAGGATTTAGGGGAAGTTTGTTTTATAGTGAGATTAAACTGCACTTCTGTTTATACAGGGTGATAATGGGGTGAGCAATAGGAAAGACAAAGGGAAACATACAAGGGGCGTTCAAGTCAAACCAGGACTTTTGATTGTGCAGAATAACAGTGCACAGTCCTGAGAGTAAAAACTCCTTTTATTTCTCTATATAATCCCCTGCAACACTTGATATCATCAAGTTAGAAAGTCATCATCAGGTTGCCTGCTTCACATCTGAAACGTTGGCCTCCCAGGAACGCCTTTATTTTCCCAAATATTAGGAACTGGCTTGACGCGAGGTCAGGACTGTACGTACGATGTGGCAATGTGCAAGTGGTGTTGGTATGCACAGTTCCCACAGACAGATGTGTCTCTTTTGCAAGTTGGCAACAAGTTATCTTTATTAAAAGAATCTCGCTCAACGTTCACGGGAACGACTGCAGCATTCATGGACGTGCTTGAAGTCTTCTGGAAATGTCAATCAGTTAAAGCTGATTCATTCACGAGAAATTTCACCACCAGTCCCGGTTTGACTTGAACACCCCTTACATTTAAACAAAATGATATTTAAACTAGGACATTTTAACTGTATGAAATTTATATTCATAACACATCATATTCTCAAAATATCCAGCTATGAATGAATGTTTATGATTAACCGTGTTAATTTTTGTTCCCTTTTTCGATTTAAAATGCATCTACACAAGAAGCTATTTATCATTCAACACTTAAGTATATAAAATTTGTTTAGCTTTAAAAAACTATAAAAAAAAAAAAAAAAAAAAAGAAGAAAAAAAAAAAGAAGAAAAAAAAAAAGATGTAATTAAAATAGAGCAAAAAAAAAAAAAGATAAAAAAACAGGCCATATACTAAAACTATAAAGATCATTTCCACTTTTCATTTTAATTGTTGTTCTACTCTCTAGACCTACATCACAGTAAACCGAAATAAAAATACGGACTTCGGCTTAAATAATCGAGCTGGCTCACGGTCAGCACAAATTCAATAGACACCTCACCTGCTCCTGTGTTGAAATGTAATCATCAATAAAAGGAACCCCCTCGCTGGGCCCCTGTCCCCTCACACAAGTAATACGAGCCACAGACATCTGGCTCGGCTTTATGGTGGACTTGGTGCCATCGCTTCGTAGCTCTGCCTCTTCCTGTTCAACCGCAAAAGATACATCAGTGAACATGCCGTGAACATGAGCAGGTGCAGAGAGTTTGGGTGTGACGGTCTCAGGACATAGATGTAGAGCAACGTGTTTATATATCCGGACATATTTCATCACGATATACATTTAAATCATATTTACTCGAAGCATCATAATCAAGCAAATGGGTGAGTAATAATGAAATATCATGCATGAACTGAAAACCTGACCGATTGTTTAGTGTCGCTCGGATTGATTAATAAACAAGTAACGCCATTCCTTCCACCCGGACAGCAGGAACCCTTTTGTGTCATTGTTGGGATTCAAACACAAGTCAAGTATCACAGTAAATGAGTCAGGTGGCTATAGAGAAACGTTTAAAAAAATAAAAAAAAAGAGAGAGATTTTAACTAGGGCTGTTAGGGGTTGTTAATGTTAGTGATAAATCTAGAATTTTTTACACATTAATTTGCGTTTTAAAAATAGTAATCACATAACCAAAGTTGATGGCAAAGTTGATGACCCTAATGGCTTCCCATAAACGCAGCACGGTTATCCGCCTGTGTGTGTTGACTAAGGAAAGTTTCATTATAAAATGAAAGCTTCTAAATCAGACATGGGCAAACTACAGCCTACATGCGGCCCGTTTAACGTTTTGATTCGGCCCGCCAAACTTTAACAAGGTTAATTTATTAAATTTTTTCATGTTTTATTTCCSCTGTAATTCTGATGTTTCCTCACTAGATGGCGCACTCTAGATATATTGGCTTTGTTGAGGTGAAGCGTAGGCCTATTACTCCACGTTTGCACTTTACCCTTTGACCAAAGCATGCCATCTATCTGTTCAAATGTTAGAACTCAATGTGGCCCACGAATCAAAAAGTTTGCCCACCCCTGTTTTAGATGGAAGTTTGGATAAAACCATTAGTTGTGTGCTCAACCTGCCTTTAAGGTAAACTATTTTTGCAAGAATATATTAAATGTAAGACATGGGAGTGGTGGCTTAGACGGCTAAGGCTCTAGGTTGTTGATTTTCGGATCTGAGGATTCGGGTTCGAGATGGCGGGTTGTCAATTACTACCCAGCCACTCCATTCGAGAGATTTTTAAATTAAACATTTGTTAAATGTTTTCTCACTCACTCATCGTCTATACCGCTTTATCCTGCATACACTACAGACAATTTGGGAAGGCCAGTTGGCCTAATTGGCATGTTTGGATGATGGGAGGAAACTGGAATACCTGGAGGAATCCTACCAAGCACGGGGAAACATGCAAACTCCATGCACATAGAGGCGGGAATCGAACCCGGACCCTGGAGGTGCAAGGCGACATTGCTAACCACTAATTTTTCATAAATCGCAGTATTTTATGTGTAAATAATGGCTGTGATTTAGTTTTGAATCGATTGCTTTTTACTGACCTGATTGAGCGTGACAAACTCTGCATCCAGTCCCACAAGGTCTCCAGCCTGAGGCATCTCACTAACCATCAGCGGGATGAAGGTGGCGTGACTCTTCCTCTGTTTGCGGGCTAGCGATGCTTCTGTCAGCAGCACATTTGCTTCGATTGGGTTTTTAACTGTGGATCATAGCATACCAAAGTATTTTTAAAACCACAGTCATAAAGGGTTAATAAAACATATTAACATTTCTCAATTAGATATTATGAACTATAAAGCTGGAAAAAAAAGAAAACTTACTCCGCAGGTCATATTTAGTATGGTAGTTCCTCCTGGCGTAGTAAATAATAGCCGGCACCTTCCAATTTAAATCAAACTGAGCTGTTTCGATCTGACGGAGAATAAACTCTTTTTAGGACTCATTTACTTACAGAAAGAAAATGTTGCACACATTTACATAGCACGCGCATGGCTTTACCTTATCGATGGGCTCAATCAGGAAGTCGTTAAAAAGGTACCACTGCTGATGCGTGACTCCCTGCACAGAAACAAAAGTTCATTGACGGCCTTTATTAGCTACAGCGCATAGTGTAATAGGATGATTTTAAGGATATCAAGATGATACTAGAAGACATTCTAGATGATTTTGAGCAACAGTTTGATCGAAGGCTTATGTCCAGTATGATCATCCACATACTTTTGGTCTTATAGTCTAACAGGCTGATATTAAAGGAAGCTGTAAAGGATACGATAAATTCAGCATTTGCATGTCGGTCCACACTGATAATTATTGTACATTACAAGTGACTTTTATCTGACATCTAATGTGGACGAGTCTGTCCTCTGAAACCACACCGATACATCTTTGCTCTGCGCTATCTGAGTTACCACATGTCATTAGCTCTTTTATTTCAAACAAGGGATACAATTTTAGCCAAAAAAAAAAGAAAAAAGAAGGAAAATCCTTGGGGTTTTGCTCTGGGTCACGGCAAGCAGTTAGCCATCTATTTGTTGAGGTCCAGATAAAGGAAGAAAGCCAGACGGCTCGCTTTAGCTGTTTTATCAGCTGTTGTTGGCGCTGCTATGAAATCCTGATGGCTGCTGGTGCTGACTGATGATGTCAGCGAGCGCCCTATACGCGCGCAGAGGCAAAAAGTCGCATGGATTCCGAACTTCCTGTTTTCATTCAAGTGTATCGGATTGGTACTGTATTTGATCTAAAAACCTTCAGATTTAGAGAGCCTTAAAAAAAAAAAAAAACAGATCCGTGTCACTGTGTCAACGTTGCCTAAGACATTTAAATCTGTGCAACATAACAACTAGTGATAAATGTTTCAAGTACATGGCAGACATGATACATCTATCTGTCTACTGTACTGTATGTATATTAATCGTCACGTCCAAATTCACAATCACATGGCGTCTGACCTCCTTCCTCTGGTGGTACGTCTCTCCCACTTTGATATGCGCCACCAGGTTTCCGCCTGTACGGGGGTCGAGAATGTGAGGCACAGTGACCACCAGGTCGTATATAGCGGCTCCCTCAGCCTCTTCCTCTGGACTTAACTACGACACAAAAAAAAAAACACAAAAAAAAAGGATCACCATGTATATCCATAAAGACTTCACTTCATATTCTTATCTGTATTCATTCCGTGAGCCTAAATGCATTACCTCGTCAGTCTCGGCCCAGCTGCACACCTCCAGACCGTGTGTCTTATTGATGCACATCTTCAGACTCTGTGGAATCCACACGTGCATTAGATCCTCTGCTCGCGTGTCAAAGGTTAAACCTTCCACGCCGTAGACCTCATCCCTGTTCAGATCAAAGTTACAAGAAGTATGTCAAAATAAATCCATATAATGGCATGACTACATGACCAGGAACTTTGTTGGCTAATATTTTATTCTCATCTACATTTGAGGATTTTGATATCAATGCTCAGTGATTTATTTTCCGATCTTACTCCAAGCACCACTCTGTAGGAAGAGGCTCTTTGGGCTTCGGCGGCTCTGCGGCTTCTTTCTTCAATGCCTTGTTGAATGCGTACTGCGCATCAAAAAAAAAAATACACAAAAGGTTAGCTCTTTATTTTTTCAAATTTAAAGCGACATGAATTTAGGAACCTGAATTTGTGATTGCGTTCTAATCAAAACTCGGCTTGTGTACAAGTTTTATCTGATATCTTGCTCCCCCCCCCCCCCCGCCCCACCTTTTTAATAATACTGCTATCTTAAAAAGATAAGACAACCCAGTGGATATTTTACAGTAGACTATTTGGTTAGCAATTCGAATTCTGAGGAGACAGAGATTTGATTTGTTGATTTGATGTGGAGAGCTCACCTCAGCTTGGGCTTTCCAGAAATCTGCTTCTTTCACACTGTTCACCTCACAGTTTACCACCAACACATCAGGCAGACAGCGGATGTTGCGCGTCTGCACCTACACACACAAACCCCAAATTCAGAATTCTCATTTTATTTGGCCCGTACACAACCAATGGTCATGCAGTATGTGTGCAATATGCAATGTGTACTTGTATACTGAGAAGTATATGAATATTAAGCATATTAAGGTCTGAAACCTTGTAAAAAGAATCTTAGGAACTCTTTGGGTGCCCAAACGTTTGCAGAATGCCATAATGATGTTTTTATTATATTTTTTTGTTCAATTTATGGCATAAGAAGTAAGTATGCATCAATGTTTGCTGAAAATAGTGCGCATATTTTCCTTTTCCAAGAGAGACTGTGTTTTCAACATCTTTTCAATAAAAATAAAAAAAAAAATCACCAAAATCTGTTATTTATCAAGGGGTGCCTAAACTTTTGCATACGACTGTGTAAACATCTGTCCTGAAAACATTTTCCTCTGACTGTTACAAAAGTCTGATATTATATTATCTTTCCAGAAACATTCACCATAACAACAATTAAATACCTCGGCATACAATTTAATCCGTTCCTGAGGCAAGTTCTTAAGGTGATTTTTTTCGCATTGCAAAATGCCTTTTCCCACAGGAAATAATGTAGAGACACATAATCCGTTCCAGCCACCCAAACATATTAGCAACATTACCCATTTCCAACAATATCATATTATCGCCTATATAACCAATCGAAACGTTTACAAAAGACATGCAAATGAAGTAGAATGTGAAAAAATTAGACATTAAACCTCATTTAACCTTCATTTATTAAACTGAATGTGGCTTTTCTTGCAACCGTTCTTGATAACATTCATGGTGCTGTCTTTACTAAATCTTGCACAAGATGCAAAAGTACCCCCCCCCCCAAAAAAAAAAACAAAACAAAAACAAATAACAACAACAAAAAATGTACCCCGCTTTGCTTGGCTTTTTCCTGACGCAGACGTTTTGAACAACTACCGAGTGTACGCCTGAGACGAGTCGATCCGATTGCTCGTATTTGAAAATGCTTTATATGTCGAGACAATTTTTTTGTCAAATTTCACTTTTTAAAATGAGGCGTTTGTAAGCTGAGGCACCACTGTACTGTATAATCTTTCCAGAAATATTCACAATAATGGACTGCTTTTGACCAATCAGAATGGAGAATTTAACAAGATGGTAGTGTAAGAGTTATGAAAGTTTACAGGTTGATCAGGCTAAAAACTGATGATTGAGAAAAAACCAACAGAGTGAAAGAGACTTACTGTAGGCTGATATTTTTCACAGTTTTCGCACCAGGCCTGTGTGCTCTGCTCAAGACAGATGCTTTTCTTTAGGATTTCAGCAAAGTCATATTCTGGTACTTTTTCTATTAAAAAACACACAATAAACGTCATGATATTACTTGATTCTTTCTCTCTCACTCACTCACTCGCTACACAGTCTATTCTGTACATGGTTGCGGGAGACATGAGGGAGGAACTAGGTGGGGTTCATCCTGGGCAGGGGGCCATTTAGTGTTAATTTTGGCAACAAAAATAATGAAGAAAAATATTAATTGACGACCTTGATGATATCAATCAACAGTGACAGTGACGTAATCACATGCAATATTGTTACACACACACATGCGCGCGCGCACACACACACACACACACACACACACACACACACACACACACACAATTCAATTACATTTTATTTGTATACCGCTTTTAACAATTGTCATTATCACAAAGCAGCTTTACACAATCAAAAGATTAAGAAGATTAAGTTATTACACACACATACACACACACACACACGCACACGCACACGCACATACACACACGTGCGCACGCACATACACAAACACACACACGTGCGCACGCACAAATACACATGCGCGCACACGCACGCACACACACACACGCACGCGCGCACGCATATAAACAAACACACACAATTTGGTATTTGGTAACACCACTTAGCAGACTATGGACTGTTTACCACAACACCACTGTGTCACTCATCTTATTCTGTCAGTTTTTATCAAGATATCTAGCTTGAGTTAATTAAACTACTCTATTAAGTCCTGGTGTAATGAATGCCACAGTGTGTCTGTGTGTGTGCGTGTGTGTGCGTGTGTGTGCGTGTGTGTGCGTGTGTGTGGTTACCAAAGGAGCTCTGCTCAGGGTAGTGCATGGTGAAGAGCAGTGTGAGTGAGGAGCGGACCGTCTCCTTCCCGCAGCGACACAGACTGCTGTTCTCCACCTCACAGCCAAACAGCCTGCCGATCACCGACTCGCCCGAGGAACCCAACGTACTACGAACAAACATGTTCACAAACACACACACACACACACACACACACACACACACACACACAAACATATATGCCAACCTTAATTTTTAACATTCTCAGACATTTTAACATTTTCGCCCAATGGCGTAAAAGCTGATGCAGTAAGAACGCACATCACCCTTATGATATATTACCGAATATCACAAAGTAAATATAAAGTGGTATGTGAATGTCTCTCATACCTGCTGGTCCCTCTGTAAGCCTGAGGTCCTTCCTGCTCCTGAGTTTCCTGGTGCAGCTGTGTCAGGATGAAGCAGTTCCAGCTCTGGATTAAGCGACCCAGTCGGGCCTTTCCCGTCTGCTCGTCAGAATCGGCCAGGATCAAGCCGAGAGCTGACGCTTCGGGGATGGTCCTGAATGCTCGCAGGAAATTACTGGCCTGGAGGGAAAGTAAGAGATGTGTGTCTTTTATAAGGATTTTTGCTCATCTCTTATCATCATCATCATACTAGGAGGAGTGAATGCAAGCGAAGTTCCTCATCTATATGAGCTTAAATCATGCTTTATATCATTAACCTCGACGTAGACCGTACCTGACAGGGGTCTCCTCTGCTCAGATCCAGCATGTGAAACAGGAAGCCAAGCTCACAGGCCAAACAGAACTCCTTCTGACACAGGTGATTCTGCACCATACAGCGAATTGGCTCCAGGAAATACAACACCTTGCCACCAAGGAGAGAGAGAGAGAGAGAGAAAAAGGAGATTATAAACAAAGGGGTGATTCCTAGAAAAACATTTGGATTAACAGCAGTTTTTAATCAACAGCGAAACGGCTATGAATCAGGTTGGTTGCTTTTTTTTGTGCACAGAAACTGTGCAATTATTTTTATTTTTAACTTTGCAATATTATATTACCTAGTGCAAACTGTGGGACGAATAAAGGAATATCTAATCTTATCTTATCTTAATGATTTATTGAAATGTCTTTAGGCCACTAAAGATAAGGTCAAGTGAGAAAAGGCCTGTACAGGTTTCTATACAGTAAAACCTTGGATTGTGAGTAACTTGGTCTGCGAGTGTTCTGCAAGACGAGTAAAACTTTTTTTAAATAGAATTTAACTTGATAAACAAGTGAGGTCTTGAAATACGAGCAATATGCATACTCCGTGTCCGCCGAGCGTCACAACCGAGCAGATGGTTGTTCTCTCTGTCTCACTGCGGGATTTTTGACCCACTCGTATATTCGACATCCATGCGCGCTTGTTCCTCCTTACCTTTAACTGTTTACTAAAGCATTGTGACCGAGTGTATGAGCGTACACTGATTACCAGTACCGTTTGTGCAATTTCTTTCTTTTCCATTTCTTTTCCAAGTGCAATATCTGTGTATTGATAATTTTTACTGCAATATGTATCTTACTGTGTGCTATATTTAATTCTATTTATTATTATTTTTTAAAAATGTTTTATTTCTTTAATTTTCATTTTACCTTAATCTTCTTTCCTGGTCTAATCTATTACTACTTTCCTTTCTTCCCGGTAAACAAATCAAAGCAACTGTAACCAAGACAAAGCAATTTCCCTCTGGGATTAATAAAGTTGTTTGAATCTTGAATCTTGTTTTTATTTTGTCTCCACGAACATGTGAGGTCACATTTCTGTAAAATCCTCAAAAGGAAGCAAAAGCAAGTGTGTCATTAGAGAGGTTCCTTGTTAAAGTCTTTTCAAAGGTAAAGTACAGGTTAATTCTTTTATTTTCTTACTTTAGATTTTGTATTAATAATTTTATTTGATTATTCATGCATTGTGCAACGAATCATCTGAGTTTCGTTTATTTCTTGTGGGGAAATTCGCTTTGATATACGAGTGCAAAGTTTAACTGTATAATTCAAAATCCATGTTAAAGCGAAAAACTTTCTTGGTTTCCTCTGGGGACTCTGGTTGTCTCCCACAGTACAAAGACATGCAGATTAGGCTAACTAACGTTCCCGAATAGTGCGTGAACAAGTGTGCGTGCCCTGCAGTGGATTCCTCGCCTCGTACCCCGTGTCCCTAGGAAAGGACCCAGTGAGTTTGTACCTGGATCATGCAGTTACAGTAGGCGTTGGGTATATGAGGCTCCAAACCAGCAAACAGAGTTCGGTTGTAGTGCTTAAAGTCAAAATCCTCCAGCCCCAATTTTGAGTATTTGATGGTGACCTGTTAGAGATAGAGGTGTTAAGTTTGAATTTCTTTATCATACTAATAACTCCGATATCACAAAGAACTTGTCGCTGTCCTCATATTAAAGCCACAAAATAAAATTAAGCGACTTTCAAACCCCCTTAATAAATAAATGTATAAATACATAAATAAATAAAAAGTTGTCTTTGTCATGCAAGTACCTTAAACATTTTTTTTTTCTTTTCTTTTTTTTCCAATACCTCCCCGTCACTAGGGGGCTCCCACATTAAGGCTACTACTACCACTCAGCCGGGAGGACCGAAGACTATCACGTGTTTCCTCCTCCTAACCACGTGACGCCAGCCGACAGCATTTTTTCGAACTGCTCGCTCACGCACTGTTGGGGGCGGCGTAGCACACTCGGAGGACAGCGCTATCCGCTCCCTCCGCTGCGCGAGCTCACGGACACCCCTGACTGGCTGTAGAGCCGTGATTAATGCGGGAGCATTAAGTACCTCTCATCCCTCCCCTCTGAGAGAGCTCGGCCAATCAGCTCTCTCTAGACCTCCGGCTGCGAGAGGTTACWGCRYCACCCGGGATTCGAACTAGCGATTTCCGGATGATAGGGCGAGCGCTTTTACCACTGCGCCACTCGGAGGCACCTTAAACATTTTAATTGTTCACACACCCTACATCAACTCATTTATAGCTACTGTGCAAACAGAACAAGTGCAAACAGGAAAAAAAAAAGCATATAATGCAGTAGAGATGAACACCTTTCTGTACTTCTTGGGCACCATGTAAAGGTGAGGCTCTACATCACGTCCAATTGGAGACTCTGGAACCTGGTTATAGCTGTCATACTCCAACTCCACCTCTTTTATCTTATAAGGAACCTGACAAACACACACACGGAACATTTTTAAAGTAAAGACCCCAAAAAACAATTTGTGTGTGTGCGCGCATATAACGGTGACAAGCAGTTTTGCATTTTTTTCTCTTAATGTTGACAATCAATAATTGATTAATCATTTCGAACAGTTCTAGAAGAAAAAAAAAAGTTCTGTAGGAAAAATTAATGAAGTCCAAATAATTTAAGCAAAAATAACAAAGGCTGTTGAAAATGTTCCTAAATACAAAACAGCGAAAACACTACGAATCGTCAAATACTGCAAATCGCCTGTAGTGCAAGTGCGTCCTCTCATGGTGAACAAGTTGATAGTACGATGTGAGCTGTGGGGAAATAACACGCAAAACAAACATTACTGGCTAGCACATTTTTTTAATAGCTTAAATTCTTAATTAAATACAATGGATCAATTCGCGGTTAATACTTAAATACCTAGTACAGATTGGCGAAGCAGAGTATACCACAGGATCAAAGTCACATTATTTCTGGTCAGTCATTAATGGTGATACGACATATTAGATACCATGTCTATACTATACAAAATGTATATTAAAGAAAATTATAATCCATTATAAAAATAAAGGATACCATGTGCTAAATAGAACACATTTCCATGAATCTACTAGTACATTTAATTATAAACGAGTGCGCACTTACAGTCGTCTCCTCATCCATTAATTGAACCTCTGTAGTCCAACTAGGTGACCATTTTATTTATTCCCATACTGTATGATGGTAGTAGGACCTCCGTTCAACACTCAAACACGCATTCACACATTACAGGCAATTGGCCTAATCTGCATATCTTTTGTACTGTGGGATGAAACCCACCAAGCAACATGCAAACTCTATGCAGACAGACCGCGGGGCGGGAACCGAACCTGGACCTGGATGTGCAAGGCCTCTGTGCTAACACCACCGTGCTACCCATCTCATAAACATAGGGCTTTCCCAAGCTGCTACTATTCTCTTGCTTGAGGGATTAAAAAAATTTACAATCTAACAATCATTTATTAACAAGGAACATTACATTAATTGTCGTTTAAGTTCTTTTAGTTTGTATGGAACAACTATGGTGTTTAAAATTCACAGAAGTTTTGTTTTGAAAATGCGCAGAAAAGGTTTTCGCTATTATAACTTCTTATGAGATCTGTAACCTGACGCTAATTTTTGTTGAATACAATTCTGTACACTACAAACACAAACGAAATAAGCATTACGATCAATAATAATAATAATAAATTTAAAAAATCAGATTTTCTACTGTGACGATATACAGTACCTGATTCCTGGGTCGTGTGCGAGGGTTTGGAGCATAGCCAATAAACCCAACCGTCTTCATCGTCCTCAGAATCTCTGGATCCACTGGAGGTGCACGCCTGTAACGGAGGAAAAAACTGACACACTGCAATGTACTGCTAGCGGACAGCACAGCCTGCGGCCACACCTAACTGGGACGCGCATGGGAGAATTTAAGAAAGTGCATGAGGGTTACCTGGGGCTAGGAGCAACGAGGTTGCTGGGCCAGTCTGAGAGCAGAGGCTCTGTACCGGTGAGTGGCACGGGCACCAGAGAAAGTGGCACCAGCTCATGGTTCCAGTCCAGCTGGGGCAGCGAGTCCACGTGGCACGGCAGTGCTAGCTCCGTCTCTCTGGAGTAATCGTTGAAGGAGACGTCTGGGGCGCTGGACCACAGGTGCGCGCAGCCGCCGGAGTCTCCGAACGCGAGTGCTTGCTTACTGCTCGAGACGTCGAAGCTCATTAGCAACTGGCCCACTGTGTTCACGTGGAAGATATCAGCCAGGCTAGCTAGGCCTGTGGGCTCGCAGAACTGACACTGTCCTGCAGGGGGCGGCAAAAGATAATCACAAACCACATTCAACTTCATGAAGGGTCATGCAGGGACAGAAAGTAAATGCGAAAAATATTACAAGACTAAAATATGATAAGATTGGTATAAAATTGTGATTTTTAAACAGTATAACCGATAGTATTGTAACTGATCGCAACACCAGATGTACCTGACTGGGAGATAATGGCGAGCCGGGAGGTGTACGTAGGGATGAAGCGGAGGAACAGTGGATCCACGTGGACCTGAAGAGGCGTTACAGCTCGCATCATGCGCAGGTCGTACACCATTAGGAAGCGGTCACATGAAAGGCCGTTGAGGCCGCGGCTTGAGAAACCACACGCTGCTAACAAGTTGCCGTGCACATCAAAATCAGAGAGGCTGCCCGAGTATGCGTCGAACTCATGCTCCATCTTAAAGGTACGCAGATCTCGCAAAGACACCTTCCAGACAGAGGAGACACAGAGAGAGAGAGAAAGAGAGAGAGAGAAAGAGAGGGGAAGTGTTAATGCACTGGCAGTGTGATCTCACACCGTAACGCAACTTCTCATCCCGCTACAGCATAAAAACAATGACGAGGTTCATGAGAAAAACAAAACAAAACAAAACAAAACAAAACAAAACAAAAACATCCTTCCATTAAAAATTCCACACTTTTTCTTTTCAGTGCCTCATTGTCCCCAGTCCTTACTGTTAAACTTTCCAGACTTTCTATGATGATTCGTTCTTACTAATTTTTAAAGGTCATGAACTGTGTCATAAAGCCAAAGCGCTTACATTGTTTGTATGTGAGAAAATCAATTCTTGGAAAGTCCTGTCCCGAGATGATGTCCCTTCACAAATTTTCCTCCAAGTCACACAGACTAGTCATGTTCCTCTTACCTTCCCTGACGTGTGTCCACAAAAGAAGAAACGATTGGACTGCCTCATGATGGCAACACCAGGGATCTCCACCGTGAACTACACCATATGGACAGAAATCAAGACAATTACTGTGCATCATAGCACATCACATGAACAAAAATGACAAAGACAATTACTGTGAACAGCATGTATATGGTAAGGGGGGAAAAACAGACAAAAAAAAAAAACTGGGTTTATGCTGAGGAAATAATATTTCTGTTTTTTATAACGATGCCAAAATAATTCCTATTTGGCAATATGTTAATTTTTATGACATTCACTTATTTCAAATGGTTAAATGTTTTCCCTAACATTATGTTTTATTTCTCTTTTATACCACTGAAATTTGCCAACATTCACAGTTTGATATTTGTTGATAAATACCATGTCATACACATTTTATAAATACCAAAAGCAGTTTTTAAATGATCTTTTCAATTATTAAGGGAAAAAAAAAGAAAAAAAAAGAAAGAAATTTTCTGGTACAGTGCAGAATTCATGATTGCATCAATTATAACAAGTTGTCCAGGTCCTGAAGCCACAAAGCATCCCCAGACTATCACACTACCACCACCATGTTTTACTGTAGGCATGACGTTCTTTGTTATGAAATTTTGTGTTAGTTTAGGTCAGATGTAACACAAACAAAATGTAACGCACACATTCGGAAAAGTTTAACTTTTGTCTCATCAGTCCACAGAATATTTGTCCCAAAATATGTGGGGAGGGCAATTACTTTTTCACATAGGGTCAGGTAGGTTTGGACTGCTTTTTCCCCCTTAATAAATAACTAAATCGTCATTTAAAAACTGCATTTTATATGTACTCTGGTTATCTTTGTGTCTGATATTAAAATTAGTTTGATGATCGAAATCATTGAAGAGTGACAAATATTCAAACAAATAATAATAAGGAAGGGGCAAATGCCCCCCCACCCCCGCCCACAGCACTGTACCTCTACAATCATAGTAATATGCTACTTTTTGAGTAACTATTAACGCAAATGTACCATTGAATCGTGCCTTACGTATCGGTGCATTTTGGCGCAAAAAGTTGAAAGCACACCTTTATTAAAGATACTGTACTGTGATTTCCATCAAAATCTATTTAATAGTGTAATAAATGTATCAGGATATCTATGCGCTTTACGACTTCTCTACGTTGAACCTGTCACACGTGACGTGCGTAAGTGTTTGCTTTGGTGCCTTTGCTGACTCTAGCGGTCAGTGATTACTAACTACAAATGGAAAAAAAAGGTCCGAAGTTCATTTGAACGATCCGTGTGCACGGGATTCTTCGGACTAATTAGGACGGACGGAAAAAACGTTGACGTGAAATGAAAGCGGATGTACGTCCTCAATCTATACCCTTCTTATGTCAAAGTAACGCAGCAGTGATGTGTAACTTTAGATAATAATTAATAATAGTAATATATTACTGTTATAGAAAAGTAACGTATTACTTTCACGGAAAATTAATTAGTGACTGTGAGCTACTACTTTTATTAGTGAATAGCACGGCACTGTTTATTGGCAACCTTATTTTTCTGTCTTATCTTCTTTAAGAGTAAGGAAACGTCTCAGTCTCTCTTTCTGTCCCGGGCTCGATAACCAACGAATATCCAAACCCCGATGCAGCGCCAGTCCCGAGCCCGGATAAAAATGGAAGTGTTGCATCAGGAAGGGCGTTCGGCATAAAAGCTGTCCCAGGTAGTTGTGCGGAGCGAATGGAACTGTCGAAACACTTACAACAACCAATAAACCACAACGTCCCCTGTCCTGAACAGTGTTCGGGGACGTTACTTTTTAAAGTAACTAATTACATTACAAAATTACTGTCTTCAAAAAGTAATCAGTTACATTACTGCGGTACTTTCTGATAAAAGTAACTAGTTCGAGTACTTTTCCACTGCAGAAAATGAAAACACCTTAGTGCTTCCTCGTGCATGTTGTTTTTGTCAAGACTTTTATAATTATTCTACCATCATCGCTCATCGTTTGGCCCATAATCTGTTAACTACTAATACCCCTATCTAACCTACACGGTTTCGCGCGGTGGCCGTAAGTACGGTTCATCATGAAACATCGTGAGTTTCGGCGCTGTGATTAGTTTTCCATCTTTCTGCGTGTCGGTCCTCGCATAGTCAAACCACATAGGTGAGATACGGGTATAACAGTAGGAATAACAGAGTGGGTGGATTATCTGGGACGGGGCTTGTAGGACAACTTTCTCTCACATACACACACACACACACACACACACACACATACACACATACACACATACACACACACATACACACACACATACACACACACACACACACACACACACACACATACACACACACA
>QMIH01000004.1:987618-1059158 GCA_003987875.1 Clarias batrachus | reverse complement strand
ACATACACACACATACACACACATACACACACATACACACACATACACACACATACACACACATACACACACATACACACACATACACACACATACACACACATACACACACATACACACACATACACACACATACACACACATACACACACATACACACACATACACACACATACACACACATACACACACACTAATGGATTGGGAATGACTGCTGTCTGGCTCACGGATTACATACATTGTCTGAATAACGGATTACATTTTTGAAAAAGTAACTGAGTACTTGAATGGTGACATAACGTGTTACACCCAACACTGGTCCTGTTTCAGACAACCTTCCGTTTACGTTGTGCTTTTTGGTTCCTCAGAAATGTGACAATACAATTAAAAAAAAAATCTAAAATCTAAATAACGTGAAAAGAAAAACAAACGTTGAGAGACTACCTACTCGCAGTGCAACTCATAACTGTAACCAACTGTTTTGTAGACATTCTACAACCTTGAATGCAAATATATACAAATACTCAGCGTGTTGTACTCGGTTAGTGTAAAATGCTTAGTGTTTACTTTGCTGTGGATTATTCTACTCTATTCCATCATAAGTGAGTGAGTTTGAGGTAATCTCACTTTCTGCGTTTCCTGCACGGTGTTCAGATCCACCTCGGTCACGTAGTTCTGCAAACCTCCCAACAGCAGTGTGTTATTGTCAGTGAGCAGCAAACTGTGCATGTCAGCCGCCTCCTCCATCCTGGAACATGGAGACACACATACAGGTGTTTACACCGCATCAGTCATCGTGGGGTTATACCTTCTCGCTTTTCAGTATGGGTGTGTTTAAGAGAACATTTGACTTCTAAAAACAAGATACCTAGGTGCTAATTCCAATTATGAAAATTCACCCTTTTCATAATGTAACCATGTCAACTGTGGGTACAAGAAACCTAATACTGATTGAGACGACTGGCGTCGCACACACACACTAACAGAATCAATCCTCTAAACAGAATCATCTCCCGCACTGCTACAGCCTTTTTTGCTTTTTTTTCTTCAAGAGAGTCGTTGTTGCAAAACAGTTACTAAAGACCAGCCACGACACATGGACACAATATAATTTTATTATTTTTTAAATAAATAAAAGGATGTTTTACGCATGGATGTTCTCTAAACAAACGCAATCCGAGACCGAGCATGGAGGACGATTACCCATAATCCCACAGCGTGCGCAAGAAAAGATCCGTTGGCTCAGTTGTGATCACTGGCGTGTACGTACTATAGTACTCGTATATCAAGATGATGCTCGTTTAACAGGTTAAAATGATAATTTTTTTTAAAATTGAGCTCATCTTGCAAAACGCTCGCAGACCAAGTTACTTGCAATCAAAGGTTCCACTGTAGCTAATTTTGGATAGCTAGTCAGCCATGCTATGTCATGCGTAATGCTTAGCCCGACAGTTTCAAAACCTACTGAGAATTTAAAAAAGGAAATTCCTGTTAAATAGGTGTTAAATTAATCTCTTCTGTTGTTTTACAGTACACTTGACCAACCAAGTGTATTGCTAGTCGACATCCAAGTGGAGTGTGTGCAACGTTCGCGAGCGTATGACAGTTACGCTTATGTTTGCAAGCCCTCTTGTTATTGAAAGCATTCCTGCTGTACTATCACACGCATTCCTGCAAGAGAAGAAAGTCTAACACAGAATTAAAGATCGCTATAAATGTTTGTGAGGTGACGATCGCCACTGGCAGCCATCTGGATAAAATCTAGTCGTAAAATGAAAACATTATGCACACTGGTGAATGTTTTAGAGTCCATCAGGAGCCTGTTTCAGGCAGACTCACGGGTAGTCGAACATGATGAGGCCTCCGCGTGTAAGGCACTTGAGGTTACTCTTAGTCAAAAACAGGACGCCAGTATCCATGCTCTGAATGTGGCGGATGTCATCAGAGAGGTGCACCTGGAAAGAGGAGTAACGTCCCATCGTCGGCCCAAAGAAGGAGCTCGCGTGTCCCTGCAATGAGAGAAAAAGAGAAATTTATATATAAAATAAAACTAAGATTTTAGGCAAAACCAAGATTTATTTTTGCTTAAAATCTTTGAAACATTTGCAAAACAGTTACTAAAGACCAGCTGAACACACGTGATCCAGGGAATCACTGAACACACGTGATCTAGGGAATCAGCAGTGAGTAATGCATGAATAATTGGAAAAATGCAGGACTTAAGACCACCAGGGGTGTCACACTGGATCCAGAAAGGGCCATGTGGGTCAGTCCAACCAAGCAGAAGCTACACATGATAATCTAAACACATAAAGGGCAAGAACGAAATAAACAGGTGTCGAATTTCATTCTGTTCGGTCGGAATGGAAGGCTGGACCAGGTGCAGTTTGACAGCAATAGTGTGCATAAGGTTTAGCCACAGCTGCAGTTCACAGTTGCTGTGAACCAGATGTGCACGATGAGGTACCCGGTGGTTCCCGATCCACAGGAGCTCTTCGTGCAAGTCGAAGTGGGTCGCTGAGACCGGAACGCCGACCTCGGACGCCACGCTGTGCAGCTCGGAGTACATGCCCTCGACCACGGGAACGGCCATGGCGTCCGGGTCGAGCTCCACGGCCTGCAGCAGTGCCGGGTCCAGGGTCGAGTCCAGCCCGGGCTCCAGGCCCTCGTGCAGCCCGGGCGCGTAGTCACCCAGTCCCGGGTCCAGACCATCAAAGTTCATCATGAGGGTGGTTCTAATAATGGACGAAACACATTATTTACATGAAAAAAAATTCATTCATTCATTTGTTTTGCACAAAAGAGAAACATTCAACATAAAGCAACATGGCCAGGGAGGATAAAAGGAGCAGTGACTTTGAATGCAACATTGTAACAGCTTTGCAACAACTTTCCTGTGTATATAAACATCTGGACAACTCATCTATCACGGATTAATTTAAAACAAAACACACCATCTAACTTACTTAAATGAACCTAATTTCTATTAGAAAAAATCATAATGCATAAAACATCATAAGCTTTAACCTGACCCTAAAAATAATAATGATAATAGTTGCAAATTTCCAGAATAAAATCCTACAACTTAGCAACCTAGCCTTGCTAACCAACACTGAAACCATTAAATTTTAGCACTAACCTAGGCGCACATTAATTTTTTTCTTCCCTGAAACAAATTCTAATTATTTATAAACCTCACGCAAAAAATAATAAAATTAATACCTGCTTAAGCAACTATCATTCTTCCACAATACAGTCGAGATTAGCCCAGCTAGCTGCTACAGACACATCCTCTTTATCATTCAAAACAAAAACACACTTAAACTCGATCACAAACACATCGATGTTCCCTCTCTAAGTGCCCTCATTGAAGCGTAAGCGCACGCAGCCTGTACACTCTGTAGTACACTTTATGTCCAGCAGGGTGGCTTTTGGTACTCGGCCCTAGAAGAAGATCTCCTTCCGGGAGAGCTGAAGCTCTTCCTAGGTTGTACCCCCATATCTAGAGTACACCCCACACTATATCAGGACGTTTGATTAATTTAGTGCAGTTGATCCCAAAAGTCAAGTGCACATCTAATAAATAATAAATATTACTTAGATAATGGCGGCATATCTAGTGCACGTGTGTATTGAATAAGAAGGTGTTTGCGACACAGCCATTTTGAATCACACCCGTTTTCTTTCTAAAGTTTTCCCCAAATCCAATAATTACTTTTATATTAAATTTATTTATTTATTCATTCATTCATTCATTCATCTATTCCTCTTCTTCTTCTTCTTATATTTAGCTTCATGCTTTGGCTTTGTACTTGTTCTTTGCATAAGGACAGTTATAAATCTAAAAAAACCTTAAATCTAATCTAATATTGATATTATTTATTTATTATTTATTTATTTATATATATTTTTAATTTTTTTTATTTACATAAAGTTCTCACACTGGAGACTCCTTTCGTAAATGCTGAATATGTCTTCTTACATTACATTAAAAGTTCATCATATCAGACCTACACTCAGATTCATGCAGTGTTACTATAAGAAGCATAAGGTATTAAAATAAGTGCATTAATAAATACAAATGTGTAGTATGAATTACAGCCAAATATTTTGTTATTAACAAATATACTTCATTTATTATTGTATAGAATGTATCTGTAATGTAAAATTTGTAGCTGTTCCACACCCTCATTTTTTAGAACCAAGATTTAAACACTTGAATTGTATTTTTTTTTTCCCCGTTAAAAATGACTTTCTTAAATATACAGAATACAACAAGGCTATTATATTATATTATATTATATTATATTATATTATATTATACAATCGTGGCCAAAAGTTTTGAAAATTACATAAATATTGGAATTTGGAAAAGTTGCTGCTTAGGTTTTTATAATAGCAATTTGCATATACTCCAGAATGTTATGAAGAGTGATCAGATGAATTGCATAGTCCTTCTTTGCCATGAAAATTAACTTAATCCCGAAAAAAACTTTCCACTGCATTTCATTGCTGTCATTAAAAGACCTGCTGAGATCATTTCAGTAATCGTCTTGTTAACTCAGGTGAGAATGTTGACGAGCACAAGGCTGGAGATCATTATGTCAGGCTGATTGGGTTAGAATGGCAGACTTGTTAAAAGACATGTTAAAAGGAGGGTGATGTTTGAAATCATTGTTCTTTCATTGTTAACCTTGGTGACCTGTAAAGAAACGCGTGCAGCCATCATTTGGTTGCATAAAAATGGCTTCACAAGCAAGGATATTGTGGCTACTAAGATTTGCACCTAAATCAACAATTTATAGGATCATCAAGAACTTCAAGGAAAGAGGTTCAATTCTTGTTAAGAAGGCTTCAGGGCGTCCAAGAAAGTCCAGCAAGCGCCAAAATCGTCTCCTAAAGAGGATTCAGCTGCGGGATCGGAGTGCCACCAGTGCAGAGCTGCTCAGGAATGGCAGCAGGCAGAGCGCATCTGCACGCACAGTGAGGCCAAGACTTTTGGATGATGGCTTGGTGTCAAGAAGGGCAGCAAAGAAGCCACTTCTCTCCAAAAAAACATCAGGGACAGATTGATCTTCTGCAAAAAGTATGGTGAATGGACTGCTGAGGACTGGGGCAAAGTCATATTCTCAGATGAAGCCTCTTTCCGATTATGTGGGGCATCTGGAAAAAGGCTTGTCTGGAGAAGAAAAGGTGAGCGCTACCATCAGTCCTGTGTCATGCCAACAGCAAAGCATCCTGAGACCATTCATGTGTGGGGTTGCTTCTCATCCAAGGGAGTGAGCTCACTCACAATTTTGCCCAAAAACACAGCCATGAACAAAGAATGGTACCAAAACACCCTCCAACAGCAACTTCTTCCAACAATCCAACAACAGTTTGGTGAAGAACAATGCATTTTCCAGCASGATGGAGCACCGTGCCATAAGGCAGAAGTGATAACTAAGTGGCATTGAAATTTTGGGTCCATGGCCTGGAAATTCTTAATTCCATTGAGAACTTGTGGTCAATCCTCAAGAGGCGGGTGGACAAACAAAAACCCACTAATTCTGACAAACTCCAAGAAGTGATTATGAAAGAATGTTTTGCTATCAGTCAGGATTTGGCCCAGAAGTTGATTGAGAGCAGCCCAGTCGAATTGTAGAGGTCATAAAAAAGAAGGGCCAACACTGCAAATACTGACTCTTTGCATAAATGTCATGTAATTGTCGATAAAAGCCTTTGAAACGTATGAAGTGCTTGTAATTATATTTCAGTACATCACAGAAACAGCTGAAACAAAGATCTAAAAGCAGTTTAGCAGCAAACTTTGTGAAAACTAATATTTGTGTCATTCTCAAAACTTTTGGCCATGACTGTAGTATTGTATATATTATTATGCAGGCTTCAATTGTATTATTAAAACAACAACGATGATAATAATTATTATTTGCATAATGATAGTTATTAATCTAAAAAGTTTAATCTAATCTAATCTTATTTATTAATTTTACAAAGTACAACTTTCTGCAACTGTCGTAATGAACCCTTTGCTAGTTCCCGCACCCTCCACGGAATATTCATCTTTCAGATAACAAAAGGAGTACAGTGGCAGTGGTATGTGAGAATCAGTGTGTTTTTGTCCCTTTGTACTTTTTGACAGCCAATCCTACACTTAACTTTCTCTAATGTGAATTGAATTGAAAAAGCTTTAAAAATGTCACATTAAAGGTCATTCATGAAGCAAACATTGAAAAAGTCCTGTTTTTGTTATTGCCTTAAACATGATTTTCTGCCTGGGAAATCTGGTGGCATCTTAAAGGCTGTTTTTTACTTGAAGTATGGGAACATTGCTGAATGAGCCATAATATGGACGAAGGGCTGGACAAAAGTACAGTATATACCACCTTAAAGTTAAAATATTTCAATAATAGCATGTCCTGAAGTGTGTTATTACTCTTCTACAGCAGCAGTTTAATTTAAACTCAGTGTGGAAGTCAGTACCTATAGACAGTTGCTCCCTCACCAGCCTTCATTTTTTACTCTCTCTCTTTTAAAGCATATATAGTATCTTACAAAAGTCAGTACCCCCCACAAACGTAGAAATGTAAACCCCTCACATTTCATCAACCACTTTATTATACTGTATGTTCTTATGGGACAATACTATAGAAATGAAACTTGGATATATTTTAGAGTCGATGTGCAGCTTGTATACTATAGCAGTACAGATTTACTGTCCTCTGAAAAGAACTCAACATACAGTCATTACTGTGGAAATAACTGGCAACATAAATGAATACAGTCACAAAGTCAAAAAGCTGTCAAAAAGTCCTAAGTGAACACAACTGTGTCTAAGGTGCCTATATTTAGTACAATCTATTTTTTCCCAATCTATTTTTTATCCCATTTCTTCCATGACTTTTTTGCCCAAGACTGTTTAATTTACCTTTATTGTTTCTACTTACCAATGTGCAATAAATTCCATGTTAATTAACTATTTTGAAAGTTTTCAGTGTAAGCTGTTTCCAATAAACATTTACATAACGTGAGGACATTTATTGCTTTTTTAGGCGCAATTAGAACCGTTACATTAATACTTGCTTTTTAAAAATATATGTACATATAAATTTACATTGTCTTTTTAATTCGCACTTCCATATAAGGACTGGAGCTATAATTTCAGTACTTTTCCAGGTTCACTGGAATGGTAGAGACATTAAGGGAAGTGCACCAGGGCATGCTGACTGATGAAACAGAACTTAAATGTGGCCAAGATCTTCTCATGTATTCACTGTGTGGGCTCACTTCCTGCGTCCACAACGCTCCGCACACTGTAGCAAAAACCACAATTAAAGAGCACAATATTTGAGCAACTTTCAGATGAGGAAATCAATGTACTATGTTTTGTTGTTGGAATTGTAGGAATAGCAATGGCTCGACACACAACAGCTTAAATGTTTTATTTGATTGATAAAGACCAAATCAGTCAGGTATATAAAAAATGAGGCAGTCACTTTAACAAAACAAATGAAAAAACAAAAAATAATAAACTAGTTCATTTGTAAAATTGAACGAATAAAACTTGTGAATATCTGAAGACAGTTTTAGTTTTTTTTTCTGTATATACAGGTATACAAAAATCACACTTCAATTATCTATGAAGACACAGAAGTCAGACACTCAGTAGATTTGGAAGGCTTTTTCTGGTGTATATTTGGGGTTTTAAGGTAAGCACCAGGTACTTGGAGTAGAAAAAAGCTGCCGCTCATAAAAACACAGTGTTTTCCCAGAACAAACCTATTAGTATGCATATGTAATATTCTATTCTATATTAAAATATCTATATGTGAAACATGTACATGATTTTGTAAACTGTGTGTGCCATAGCTAAGACAAACCTGTAAAAATCAGTTTTAGTTTACATTTTATCTGGTTGATGCTCTTATTCAGAGATACTTACAGAAGTGCTTTAAAATCGCTATCAAGTAACACACCCTGACGCTGGCTCAATCGATCACAGATTAAGAATACCATCAGTCTAAAACAACAATAAAATAACGTACCCAAGTCCCTATATAGGGGAAGTAAACACTAGAAACCGCTTGTCAACTCAAAAACAAGATGATTTTCAACATGCTTTTAGTTTGTCCAAGGCACTCTTAAAGAAAATCTAAAAATATATTTAAATATGAAACATTGTATAAGACATTTTGTTCATTGAAAATGTTAATTTGACACATTTGTACAAGGAATTTTGGATCACTCTGTAGTGTAAAAAAAAAGCATACCCACAAAACAAAATTTATTTTTAATCAAGTATTCAAACTTTTCACCAGTTTACACACAGCTAAAAAAATGACATCTTAGCAAGTGAAGTATTCTTGAATCTAGCCAAACCTTTCTATAGTTAATTAAAATAATCTTACAACAAAATAAATGTTAGCTAAATGTTACCTAAAATTTCTTGTACTATTGGCAAAGAATTTAGCTTCTTTCAAGGAGTAAATTTTAGTACATTTTGATTAGAACTAAGCTTCATAATCTTATATTTTGCCTTATATTTAATATTATTATTATTTTTATGAGTGTCTATACTTGCTAAGATAAATTTTTTGTAGTCCATATGCACTTTCATATTAGTTACAGTGTTGTAATTTTTTTTCATGCAGTATATTAAAACTAAACATCTTAGTTCTAACATTTGCAGACAATTAATTAATATTAAGATCTATATTTTGTTTGTTCTTTAACATAAAAAAAATCAGATCAACTAAATTTTAATTATGAATCAGTAAAGCAACATTTTCTATTTTTGAGCTGCTGAAACAAACCAAAATTACTAAAATAATATTTTTAACACTGTAAAATTACACCAGAGCAATTGAGCAATATATGAAAGACTGAAATAATAAAATAAGAAAGATCAAAAAGTACAGTTGTATCATAGCGATATACTGGGACAGTAAATCTAACCCACATTTCTGCAATTATAAAAATATTGATCATGGTCATGACCCTGGAAATAATGTCATCATTGAAAATGTGGTAGAGACTAATCAAAAGTCCGGATGACAGATGACATCATATAATTCATACTTAAAACTTACAAAGCTATTCATAAATATACAGTCATTCACTTCTCATTTCCTGTTTCGAAATTCAACAATGGAGCCGTGCCAGAAAGCGACCACAACACTTCAAGAATTTAAATTGAACAGGAAGTTATGATTTTACGTTTTTATTAAAAAGGGATTTTTTTGGAACATACGGTATGCAAGATCATTCATACTATTATTTCAGAACTTCCAAACCAGACCTGTTCTACACATGTGGGTGTGCAGGTTTGAGTTTGTGTCCTCAGGTGTATAGCATTAGTCATTCAAATTCATTGATTCTTTCCATAGCCATGTCCAGTAGATACCGAGAAAAAAAAAAAGAGAAAAAAGTCTAGGGTATTTCATTCAGCCATGGATGCCGTAGAAACATGAGGTCATTTTATCCTGCTAAGACTAAATTTGTATGTATTAGCCTATATGTCTCTTTATCCATCAAATATAATGCACATGAATAAATCAACTGATACTGTAGTGTCTCACCATTTAAAAATTTAATGACTAAGACAATCTGGAGGATATTCGAAACACTAATGATTAAGCCTCTTACTAAAAAATAACTTTCTGTACAAATGTAACACTAAATGATAAAACACTGTACAATCGTGTAACCATGGTGGTTTGTGAAAATGACAAAATCAAACAAATGGCATGACGATTCAACAATAACTTACACAAAGGATGTTTGCAAAAAAATTTATTCTTTAAGCCTGGTTTTCACAACCATAAATATTATACATATTATTGTCACAACCATATTTATATATGTTATAGATTACATATTAGATGTTAGGCATTACATATTAGATATTCAGTATTAAATATGAAATATTAGATATTGGATATTACATATTAAATATTAGACATTAGATAATAGATGACAGATATGAGATAATACGTGTTAGATTCTAAATGTTAGATGTAAGAAACAAGATATGAAGAGATTTTAGAATTACACATTACGTAATTGATACAAGATTTTAGACAGTAGTAGATATTAGATACATTATTTACATACTACCTGTATATACTTGATTTTTGACATAATATATGAAATATTTGATTTTACACCTTAGATACTAGATATTTAAAAAAATGGATACAAGACATTAGATACTAGATAATTCATAATGAATATAACATAGTAGATATGAGATGTTAGATATTACAAGTTATATAATAATATATACTAGATATTATAAATAAATATGAGTATTTATATTAGTATTATTAATATTATATCTAAATAGATATTAGATACTATATACTAGATATAAGATAATAGATATTGATAATGGCCAGTAGATACTATACTACTGTATATAATACTTATTAGATATCAAATACTAGATATTGGACATATGAGATTATCTTATACATATTAAATCTTTCATGTTAGACATACTAGATATTACATTATTTCTTTATTAGATACTAAATTTCCACTCTTGAACTATACAATGATAATTGATGGAATGATCAAACATATATAAATCCAACACTTTCTGTTTATCACTACAGTATCCCGAGAGTCTCCCTACATAGGGGAAATGGAGATGCAAAACAGCAGCTATGTTACACGAGGTCATAATAACTGGCAGACACAAATAGAAATAGAAATCATACTCATGTAGTAAATATTTTGTAAATAAAGTTGCTAAAAAGTCTTCATTTGCCCTACGTATGAAGACTTTTGAGACACTTTGGAGTAGTATACTGAAAACATTGCAAAACTTAACCTCATTATTGCTCTTAAATTCATCTTTATCAAATCATGAATTTCAATAAAAATAATAATTTCAGTGTGTATGAGCATCCCAAAACCGAAAATCACAACCACATGCACACACACTATGTGGTTTATTAACCACATAGTTAATAAATGATTTTTTTTCCTGCTGCCTGTGTATATCTTATGTATATACCTGTATATGAAATAACATAAATTGACTTTTAGAGTAAAGCTTTAAAAATCACTAACAACAAACACAATAATAACATAATAATTAACATAATAATCATTAATTATCTTTTTAAGTAATAAAGGAATTAATAAAGTTTTATATTACACTTCTGCTTCTTCTTCAACTACTAATAACTACTACTACTATTATTATTACTACTACTGCTATAAAAAAAAGATAAAATAAAATAATGTTAAATAATGTAAGATAAGATCAAGCTTTATTAGTCCAAGAGAAAAACTATTATTATTACTATTACTATTTTTTTTAAATATATATATTAGTTTCCTCTTGGACTAATAAAGCTTTATCTTATCTTACATTATTTAACCTTATTTTATCTTATCTTATCTTATCACAATACTACTACTTATTTTTCTGCTTCTTCTTCAACTACTATAACTACTATTACCACTACTAATAATAATACTGTACTACTACTACTAGTGATTTCGTCCAGGATTATTTATAAGTGTTATCTTATCTTATCTTATCATTACACTACTACAACTTCTTCAACTATTACTACTATTACTACTAATGATAATAACATAATTTCCTCCAGGATTAATAAAGTTTTATCTTATCTTATTGTTACACAACTACTACATTTTTTGTCTTCTCTTTCTATTAATACTACTACTAATAATAATAATTTCCTCAGGGATTAATTATAAGTTTTATAATAAAACATTCCTACTACTTATTCTTCCCTATGCTGCTTCTTTAACTACTAATAATAACACTAATAATAATGATTCTAATTTCCTCCAGGAATATTAAAGTTTTATCTTATTTCATCTTATCTTATTATCATTACACTAATTCTACTTATTATTTAGCTTATTCTTCCATTACTACTATTATTACTAATAGCACTACAACAACAACAACAACAACTAAAAAAATAAATAAATAATAATAATAATAATAATAATAATAATAATAATTTCCTACAGAATTAATAATGTTTTATCCTATTTATAATTACACTACTACTACTTATTCTCCTGTGTCTTCTTCAACTTCTACTACTATTACTAATAACAACAACAACATATTGATCCCGTTACTATGACACGACGTCATTACTCTTCCCAACTACAATGAAACATGATTAACACCAAACTATATCTAGAGTGGAAAGCAATAACACGATGCAGCGCGCGGTGGAATCCCACACTGTACCTGTGGCTGCGGAGGCGGGAAACTCCTCACGTGACTCATCGCCGTCCTTATAAATAAGGTAAGCTTTAAAGTCTCCTCATGCCGAGGTACCTGGGTGCTCTATAGATCAGAGATAAAGAACATTAAGCTGAAATTGATTAATCATTTTAAGATAATTAAACTTGAGGAACAGAAGTTTATTCGCACCATGAGTTCATTCCAGCAGTTCATTTTTGCGGCGATCCTCGCGTGCGCTCTCGGGGCTCCAGTGCGCGATACCGACACGGACTTCACAGAGGGCATGACATTAGCCCTGCGACTCAACGACAAGGCGAGACTGTTATATGCGGAGGTAAGTGCCAGCATGAATTCAGTGACATTCCACACAAGTCTGTCCACCTGCATTATATGTGTGTGTGTGTGTGTTTTCATCATTTGGATGATTTGGATAGACATAATAAAACATCATATTTAGGATTATACTCTCATAGAAATAAAGTAAAAGAAATAAATACATAAATAAATAAATTAAAATATCAAATTGCTTTTCTTCTGTCATACCATTCATTATTTGACCTAGAAAGATACATGCAACTTGTATCTTTTAATTAGCTTACAATTAAATGTTAATGAAATCAATATATACCATTCATAGTGGTTAATTGTAGAGTATACATTAAAATTTGTTTTGAAATTGTAGTTAAAAGATACATTCAAAATGATCTGGTGTTATTCCCTTTATATCTTTTGCATATTTTAGTTCAGCTTTAATCATGGTTATGGAATACATATGAGGTACCTTTAAATTTAAGGTACATAATGGTGTCCATACTAAGCTTTGTGTAAGGTACTCAGTCACTATATACACCTTTATAGATAAATGATACTGAAAAAAGTGCAATGATTTTGATTAAGATATGAGTGAAAATGATTTTTTTTTAACTGTGTGACCATGTAAATGTAAAAATATGGGTTTTTTTTGGTATCACACACATGGTACTTATTTTGTTATTTTAAACAAACAATCTGTTGGTAATATAATAAGTATTCTTTTTACTTTCTTCAGGTTGAGACCCCGAATGAGGTGGCTGCAGTCAGCGACCCTCCAATGATGATCAGGCCTGAGGATAATTGTGATCCTGATAGTCTTAAGACCAAACCAGAGGTAAATCCTCTTGCTTGTCCACTTGCTCATGACCTATGGTTGCGACAACACACAGCTGAGAATTTTAAGGGGTTAACGGTCTGATCAGTAGCCCAGTGCATTAAACACCACTAGCAAATGGTATTCAGCATACATTGCATAGTTAAGTTGCATTAGAGCTTAGCCAGTTTAAATGTTAGAATACATTTATAGTGTATTTAATCAATCATTATAGATTTAATACAATAATATATTGGCTTATTTATTCATTCTGTTTGTTTTCCTTTATATCAGACTTGCCTGTCCAGGGTTGTTCTTGCTCTAAAGAACTATAGCAGGATCTTTGGGGACAGTGGAATATTTCAAGGCCAAAACACTAACTGTGAAAAGTGGAGAGCAAATGCTACAGATATAGCTGATGTGGCAGAACAAATCCTGGAGACACTTAAGGTAATTTCTTTAAAAAATCATCTTAAGCATCTTTAAATTGATAATACAAATAAATTTATCATTTGTTAGTCTTGAGGTAGAAGTGATGGGTGGGTGTTGGATTTGATTAATGTTCTAGGACAACTTAAATATAAGCTTAAATTTAAACATTAAAAATCAAGATTCTGAATCAAAAACTCCAGTTTAACATGCTCTTTATCTGTTGGTTTCAAAAAAAGTAAATCGTCTGTCAACTTTCTTTTAATGTGTAATCGACGCATTATTCCTGCTAACTTTACACTCTAACCACAGGAGCCGTCTGAGACTCCGACACCTATGATGATGGATAACTGGATGGCCGAGGGCTACCTGTGCCGTGACAGCGTCGAGCGTCTATTTTCCTTCTCTGTCGTGACAGCTCGTGTTTTTAGCCATTTGTCGTCTCTTCAGCAGTCAGCTTGACGTGATGAAAACACTGAGTGGTTAACGATTATTTATTGCGATTATGTTGGTCAAAATTTGTTAAACCTGCTGCATTTAGAAAAAAAAGTTCTCATAAATTATGAGTTGATGAATAATTGAATAGTATATCTATAATGATAACTTATTTTGAAAAAAAAGTCCTTTGCATTTGCTTAATATATTATTTATTTATTAAGATATTTATTTGAACAATATTTATTGTTATTTATTGATCCATCAGTTTGATATGTGCTGAGGCAATTGCAGTATGTTACAATGTAACTTTAAAAAATGTATTTAATAAACTAATCAACAAAGTGCTCACTTCCGTGTACTTTTCCCTCTCTTTTAACTGCACTTCCTATGAAATCATTACCTATAGAGGAACTTGGTCCTGAGTCTGGCAGTACACCAATAAGGAAATGACAGTCAATAGGACTGAATTTCCCAATCTGCAGCCAAAGTCAGTAAGAAGAGGAGGAAGGTGTGCTTTCCAAAAATTTTCCCATTGTATCTCAATGGTTTCCTGATACGTTATAAAGAAACCATTTATTACGTCACATAAGGTGTTCTGGATCAATTATCAAAGACAACCTTTAATGTTGCTTTTAAAAATGTCCTTAAAGACAGTTAAAAAAAAAAAAAGATCTAAAGGACCATGGTTAAAAAAATGAGCTTGTTGTTTCCTGTTTGGCCTAATATACAATGCGGAAGTGGAAATGCAAACAACAAACCTAGCAACGTATAAAACATATAAAAGTAAAATATATATATTAAAAACATATTCGAATAGGAAACGAATACATATCCCAAATCATTGTATTAAACAGAACATAAATAAATAAAAAATATAAAGTAAATGTTACTTCCTAGTTTTCGCTCACAAACCTTATATACCAGACCAATCAAAACACAGCAAGGAAATAGACAGCTCAAACCGACCAATCAGAATTTGCATAAGGCGGACCCAAGCGTGGATTTTCACAATTTCTTAATTTATTGTTAGTGTACACTCTATGATATAAACCATGTAAGATAAAATGTATATTTTATATAAAAAATAAAATAAAAATTTGATAAAATAAAAAATCTTATTTGGAACTGCTAGTTTTGCAAGCGAAGATTTTGGACCAATCAGAGGCGCACAAAGAAGCGTCAGCAAGGAAAACGGAACCAATCAGAAACAGCAAAGGGCGGGGCTAAAGGGGGGGGGATTTCGTGACTTCCTGGTTACAGCCGAGGTGGGTGTCTTGTCTTCTGGTAATGTTTCTTATTAAGTTATTTACTCACTTAAGTTGGCTGGTTATAAATGTAAAGTGAATGTATCGCTTTAATAGAATGTTAGACCACAGAAAATGGTGTCAAATGTGAAATTCAGTGCTGAGTGTCAGTTCAGGGAGTCGCTTTACGAGATTGTTAGCAAGGCTTGTTAGCTAACTCGCATCATTAAGTAATTTAAAAGGTAGATTTATATAATTATTAATATAGCGCGGATGCACAGAAACACAAGGTTTGTTTCTACATACATATAGGTATAACTCTGGAATAACCGTAAATATGTTATTAAACCATCGCACGTGCACATATTAGTTTGTAAAATGATGCCAAAAGGTCCAAGTCGAACAAGCGGTGACGTAAAAATAAATTCCAGAACATTCCATCCTGTAATATTTTTAACAAATTTAGTTCTTTTCAAAATCAAAGCATTCATCATATCCTGTAGTACTCTCCCTAATATAACAGAGTCTGCTGACGTCATAAAAGGAAGAAGAAAAAAAATCCATGTGTGTATCAGATTTCTTCATTATTGTGTAAACAACGTAAGCATTGGTGGCTCAGTGGCAGGTTTCTCACCTGCCATGCAGAAGTTTGATTTCCAAACCCCAGCCAGTGCATGCAGTACTGGTCCCAAGCCCGGATACAATGGGAGGGTTGTTGTCCGGATTAGAAGATTTGCTGTGGCGACCCCTCGAAAGGGAGCAGCTGAAAGACTAACAACAACGATGTGTGAAAAGATTGATTTTGTATTGTATTTTTTTTTTACATTACCCACAATACCACTGGTGCTACCTAATGTGATGCAGCAGCGCTTTAATCTTTTCAGCTCTGTCACCTTGTCATCTGTGTACTATGCTCAAGCGGTTTCCAGCGCTTTGGCTTTTGTGCTAAAACCGGCATCGACGCCATCACACTCGTCACCTGGAGCCATGTGTGGTGTATCTCTGAACACCTTAGCCCAGCATCTGAACCAATACCTTTTGTAACTTTTATGCTGAAATTTATTACTGATATGACATTGAAGTAGAAATAAATTATTAATCACATTAGAAATATTTCTGTATAAACATGTTTGATGTGTGTCCAGTTGAAATGTTTGTGGAAGTTTATTTCATAAAAACTTATTAAGTAAGACGTATTTTGTTTGTTTTATCTCATGCTTTTTCTACAGCGTTTGCAGAATGAATGTGGGCGTCGCTCACAGCGAGGTGAACCCCAACACGCGGGTGATGAACAGCAGGGGGATTTGGCTCACCTACCTGCTGCTGACCGTCGTCTTACACATTGTGTTACTGAGTATCCCGTTCCTCAGCGTGCCAATCGTCTGGACCTTAACCAATGTCATTCACAATCTGGTCAGGCCACGCAAGATGCATTTGGTTTTCTTTTGGCAAGATTTTTCCCATATACACTCCCTGGCCAAATAAATTATATAAAAAGCACAGTTTCAGAAAGGTGGAAATATTGATCTGGATCAAGCAAAGAGATCAGTTGAGATTTGAAACTGGAATTATCGATTAAACGCTTGCTGCAGTGGCCTCAATAAAAAACTGGACAGTACTTCTACTACTTCTTTGTTGTTTCATTACCCCCAACTATAGTTCTCATTCTCTCTAATCTTCCCGGCCTCTTAAAACCAATTTTCCAGTAGAGTCATCCTTAAAAACATGTAATGATCCCTTCCCTGATCTTGTCTTGTTCTGTGTCTCGAACACTTATCATAATGTTACATCTCAATTACAACTGCGCATGCCTCTCTCTCATCAGATATTAGTATATGTTTTAGTTTTTTCAGTGTGAACGTGTGTATTTACCATATACAGAAAAGAAAAGAATAGTGCTGATATAAATGAGTGAAAACTGTGTAGAATGTACTCTGGTCTACCAGAAAGGAGAGTGAATAGGATTCAGCCCTGTGTAAATACCGTGCTCTGCAAGAAGGAAGTTTAAAACTAAAATTTTAAACAAAACCGTCAGCGAATGTTCTGGGGTCGAGCACTGACAGTGTCGTTTTATTTTCCAGGCCATGTACGTGTTCCTCCACACGGTGAAGGGGACTCCGTTTGAGACGCCAGACCAGGGCAAAGCCCGCCTGCTCACTCACTGGGAACAGATGGATAACGGCATCCAGTTCACATCCTCAAGAAAATTCCTCACCATATCCCCCATAGTGCTGTGAGTTTGCTGTTAGCCTCCTCTTGAGCTATGTGAGAAACTTAGCTTCTGGGTGTAACAGTTTGCATTAAGATGTTATTATAAAAGTAAAAAATAAATGCAGGTACAGTGCAGGAAAAATGGCTGAAGCTAAAATTAATTTCATCAAGAGTGAATGCTTCAGATTTTATTTGCAATATTTTAGATGTTAATGAAAAAAGTGAGGAATTATGTTTGATGGTGTGTGTGTTTTTAGGACAATAATAAACAGGTGGGCCAATTCTACTGCATAGTTGAGGTCTTTTAGTCCTCTTTATACCACATTAATTTACCAAGGCTTTATCAATTAAGCAGTTACATTTAAAATTGTGGTACTCACCTGAAACACATTAGTTCGTGGTATTTCTTACAGTATAGAAGAAACAAGCTGCTGTTTCCTCCCCCCCCCTCCCCACACCCCATTTCTTTTAGCATGAGAAAAATGCAGCTTGTCATGTTTCCGAGAAACAAAGTGCTGACTGGACAATTCTGTGAAGTAGCTGCTTCTGTAAAAACAATAACTTATTGGAATGGTTATGTAATTAGTTTTTCTGTTGAGGCAATACCTTATAATCAAACATATTGGAGAATATTGCCTCAATACCTTATATGGTCCCATATTTTACTGCTTCTTATAACAAGTTAACAAATGCTGTGTTTGTGTGTGAAATAGAGAGGGGAGAAAAATCGATTCAGTTATATTCAGTTCTTGTATAACCACATTGGTTCCAAAATAAATTTTATAATATCTGTAGCTGATCGATCAGCCAGTGATCTCTTATGCCAGTCTCAAAATCCCACGGCACTATTTAACTCTCAATAAGCCATCTGCCGTAAAATGTATCTTTTTTGTTTTTATTCAGTTTGTATCGTTTAAACGCTGCGTTTGGTTTTAAAGTGAGAAAACTAATTCTTTAAGGAATGAGCTAGATTTAATTACTTTAATGTCAAATTCACTTGTGAAGCTGATGAATAAGGCCAAGGTTAAAAACTTTTGCATTATTTCAACTTTTTTTTTGTGGAAGGTTCAAGGTCGTAAAATTATAACAAGATCAGAAAAGAATGTTGAATTAATAGAATTGATGTTCATAAAATCGTGATACTTACAGAATCTCAATATTAACAAATGGGTATCGTGATGATAATCGGCTCATACAGTGATTGCCATCTTTAGTGTTGATGAGCCAGATAACTTATAATATCAAACCTCAAAGCCCCTTAATTATACTGAACAAATGCAATGTCAGTGTTTGTGTAAATGAGCTACTGCTGAGTCATGACCTCCAGAGAATAGCAGAGCGGAGCAACAAACCAGGGGTAGGGCTTGTTCTTATGAGGTCACACGGGGGGGTTGTTGGCGAACACACACTGGAGATCCATCAGTTTTGTGAAGTAAAAAATCTATTTTGCTTTGGTAGATTTTTTTTTATAACAGTATTGTGTGCTTTTAAAAATTTGGAGGATAGTACAAGATAAACAAGTACAACCTTAAGGTTTCCTCCTCGTATTCACAGATTATACATTTCCATTTAGTTTTAATAGTAATATAATAACCTGTTTTTTTGTCCTCTCTTTAGATACATTCTGGCCAGCTTTTACACCAAATATGACGCCACCCACTTTCTGATCAACACAATCTCCCTCCTTAGTGTCCTCCTGCCCAAACTGCCGCAGTTCCACGGGGTGCGTCTGTTCGGAATCAATAAATACTGAAGTGTGGACGTCAGGAGGTTACAGGGAACAGGAGGGAAGAAAACCCGTTTCTGCCTCTTGGTTTTAATGCCTTTTCTTAATACAAGCGCTGATGGTAAAGAAGCAGCACAGCACTGAACTTCGAAGACTTTGAGGAAAAGGACTTGTGGCAATGATTTTTTTTTGTTTGTTTTTTATCGTTTCCTTTAATATTTTTTTTATTTTGCTGGAAATCCATTCCAGACCAGGAATTTACTTTGCATACAGGTGAACTTTATATTTATTTATTCATTTAGTATAGAAACCTTTTATGCAAGAGAGACAGTGAGGCAGAATCCAGTAACTGAGCTGATAAATAGGCACAACCCCTACCTCCCGAGTCACAAATTCAGTGAGTCGAATGATTAATGATAATCATCTGATATGTCACCGTAATGCACAATAATACAGTAACATCAAAACTGGGATCCAGACCGGCAAGATCCAATTGAAAAGATCTTGGGGGGGGGGTTTATTTTTATTTTTTAAGTTAATTAACAGGAGTGTATACTGCTGCTGCTACTGCTTCATGAGGCAGGTGTTGCGAGTGACACTGTGTAACATTCATTCGCTCATTTTTAGCAAATGTCTTATTCAGGTAAGGATCTCAGTTTAAGTTAGACATTGATTAATATTTTGCCAAATAGAGTCTGTTGGGTTGATTGGATGACATCACATATGTGCAAAGGAGGAATTTGTGAGATTGGTCAGACCTTCTGTAAGAGAGTGAAGTTGGTTAGAACTTTTGTAGGTAGTGTGGGATCAATCAGATTTTTGTCAAAAAGGGAATGGGCAGATTTGGTCAAATGTAGTGAGGAAGGTTGAGGAATAGTCAAATTTTCTGTCTGAGGGCAGTGGGTTTGGTTCAGCTTTCTGTAGTCGCATGCGACTACTTTTGGTTAGATGTCTTCAAGGAGCATGCCGGATTGGTTGAATTTTCCGCCAAAATGAACAAGATTGGGCATGACGCACTCCAGTAGCGGGTGGGATTGATTGAACTTTCTGTGGAAGTGATCAGGCGGGGTCAGTCAGAAGTGTTTCAGGAGCGGGTGGGGTCGGACAGAATTCTGTGTTGTGTGAGCGGGATACATACACATACAGCACTGTGCAAAATTCTTGAGCCACCATCATTAAAATACAATAAAGTCTGTCTCTTTGGACACAAATTGACGAGCCGTTTCAAGACATTTGCAAAGTACTATACGTGTATGCGTTTCCCCGAACTTAAGAGGAGACTATCTGCACAGTCTAGCTCTCTCTCTGGTCAGAGTGATCAGGATATTGCACACTCCCAGGTTGAGCGTGTATGTTTGATTGATGAAAGGCCCACTGCAGGCGGTGTGTGCTTTATTATTAGGATATAAAGTATGTTGTCTTGACACTGCTGTCCAGTTCCACATTCCTGAACCTGAATTCTCTCCTTCTCAAAAAGGCCTGTTAAATCACAGTAGGCACTTCACAATAAATATTAGACAATAAGAAGTGATTCGCTAATTAAAATTTTTTTTTTCAAACTGTCAGTGCTATACTATATATTTAAGCCAGCTCTCATCTTTTGTAAACCGTCACCTCTCTTAATTTGTTTCACCGTTGAAGTGCCTTGTTTTTTTTTATCTCATGTTTTCCATTTACCTTTATGTGTATAAATGTTATACGACAGGACTAGTTTTGAGTATCGGTTGTATTTCTGGAGGATGTTGTTGCAGGAACAATCGAATGCCATTGAAACTTGTTTGCAGCAAACTCTAGCACTCTTATCATTCTACAGCGATGGTTCTTAACGGTAATGAAAGAAAAAAATAAACATGGTGTACTTTCAGCTACTACAGAATGTAATTTATTTGTAGCCATGAATGTTAATGATCATGACCGATGATCATGTCTGTTCATCTTTCTTGTTCATGTGTTTTTTCATTTAAAGATTATTAATTATATATTTTTTCTGTTTGATTAGTTGTGTACTAAGCTCAAGTGTGGAGATTGAATGATGTACTGTACGTCCCATACTGTTGATTATAAATCCTCCTATAACAGCATAATGCGTCTGTTGTCAATAAAGAGTCTTCTATTTTTTTTTTTTTTATTATTATAAAACGGTCAGTTCTGACCAAGCAGTGCGATTGGACGAGAGGTATTCCACAAGTTGAGATAATCGACCATAACAGCACTGGATCATTTAACTGTACCAATCACTCTGCATCCAAGGTGTTCTACAATTGTTAATTACACTAAGTCAGTCAAGCACAGGTGAAAGTAGGTCTGTACAGTCCACAGTACTAAGAGAGGGAGAAGCTAACTGCTAAACCCAAATTCAAAACCAGTCACAGAAGCACTTAGAGCAAGTATAGACTAAAAATCTTAAAATATCATCTTAAATAACACTGTTTGCTTAGTAATTGCTTCGAAATCATTCTAAATGATCTCAGACAGGGTCAGTCAGAGGTCTGTCAGGAGCGGGCGGGGTTAGTGAGAACTTTGATCTCTGAACGGGACACATACACAGTACTGTGCACAATTCTTGAGCCACCATCATTAAAAATACAATGAAGTCAGGCTCTTTGGACAGACGTTATTGTTCAAGAATTTGTAAAGTAGTATACATATATGAAAGCAGTTCAGCGTCCCACTTAGACATCTTATAATATCATCTCAAATAACACATCCTTTCCTTAGTAATTGCTTCAAAGTCATTCTAAATTGCCTCTGTTTTTTATTTGTGCCTAAAGTGATCTACAAAGCCAACTAGCTTCTAAAACAAGGCTAAATCCTAAATCTCTCTCTCTAACCCCTAATCAAGGGCACTACCTAGTATGTTTAACAACATCCTAAATTGGAATATGTGGAAATGTAAAGAGAAACACAGGACTGTCCAAAACCTCCATGGTTTATTATCCTCACCATTTGGCTAAATAGTACCGGTAGGAATTTAAACACCTGTGAATTAGACTAACTGCAGATCGTCAGTCACGATTGATTAGTTGGTTCTGCCAGTTGACCGAAGGATGCGTGTTGGTGGAGCAAAATAACTGGTACAATAAAGAAACAAATCATAACCTGTTGATAAATGGTGTTTGCAAAATTGTTGTACGTTGTGGTCCTCTTCTTATACTTAATATCAGACCTGCCGCATCACAGCTGTGCTATATTGTGCAATAAAGCACTCCCTCTCATGCCATATTGCTTTATTAAAAGTATAATCTTAATGAGCTGCAGAAAGTATGATTTAAAAAACGTAATGAAACTTATCTAAGGAGGCTTAATGGTGTAGTGGTTAGCACTGTGGCCTCGTATCTCCACGGTTGAAGGCTCGGTGTGTGGTGGAGTTTGCATGTACACCCTACTCGGAAGGTATAGAAGATATTTTTGCTTGTTTTGTGAAAAAACAAACCAAAAAAAAAATCCTACTTATTTACATTTATAGTCATTGAAAGACGGCTATTTATTAAATGTAACCAAGTAACACTTCTTGTTTGCGACAGTCATCATAACATCCTGCATGTTAACAAGGGAATCCTCCCTACGCTCACTGACCACAAAAGGGAACCTCATGTCCAAACAGGAAGTGGGCGTTATAAAACACCAGGAGGAAGCCCAGCACGCCCACCAGCTCCACATTACTCACATCTGTGGTACATCGGATCAGTGGGGGAGTACACATGTGCTGCTGGATTACCTGCCCAGGTCCACCTGTCTGTCCCTGGGAAAATCCGAGTGTTTTACATGCTGCCGCTACTCGAGGTTGGCCCATTTCCAGCTCCATGCTATTGGGAATCCCCATTCCTGTCTCACGGCTCTCCCAGGAAAGAAAAGCAGGCGAGAGGAAAAACGAGTTCTCGCCTGCTTGTTCGATTTGCATCGCATGTCAAACACGCATTTCTTTACCAGGGAACTACATGCAAAACGCCACCCCTGCCCTTCACTCTACTACAAAACCATGATCAGGTGACGGGGACGCAAGGAAAATTTGCATCGTGCAGAGACCACCGAAGTTCATGAGGAAGTACTGAGTGAATCTCAGCTGGAAGGAAAGCAAAAGCAAAAGCTGAGCAGAACGGCATACAAAGGCGATAGTGTGAGAGATTTCTGCTTTCTCATGGTTCCTGGACATTAGCAGAAGAGCTCGTTCTTGATGTCTGAAGGTCACCATCACCACACATTTGAATACATGTGGAGAGTTGGTTGTGTTCGGCCGAGCCGGGGTGTTTAAAAGGGAACTGAGGTTGAATCTGCTGCTTGATGCGCGCTGAGGGGGAAGAAGTAGTCGGGATTTATTGCCACATATGGGAGTTAAATGTGTGAGAGTGGTGATGTTTGTCAAAGCACGAAAGCATGTTAAAGTGAGAACTAAAGGGTTTTGTGGTACGAGATCCAAAACGTGCAGGGGAAACCAGATGAAACGCACATATTTGCCAAGACTCTCATGCAAATCAAACACAGAAGGTGACATGGAAAAGTGTAGAATCAGTAATTTTCCATCATCTTTATTCTGTATACAGGGTCGCAAAGGGGCTTTAGGGTACGAAGCGGGGTATACCCTGGATGGGGGGGGGGGCAATCCATCGCAGGGAAATTTCGGAACGCCAATTAACCTAACCTGCATGTCTGTGGTCAAGCACAGAGGCGGGAATCGAACCCTCATCCCTGAAAGTGCAAGGCCACACTGATCTGTAGAACCACTACGAAGCAAAACATGACAACTTAAGATGATCTTGTAATAAAGCATTAAAATGGTATTTAAATCATTCAAATCTAAGCCACACTTTTATTTTGACCCGTGTTTTCTGCTGGTGTCCTTCCTGATGCAACCCTTCTTAGTTCTGTCCAAGCCTGGGATGGCACTAATGCCATTCAACCCCAATGACCGAGTCTGCAATATTGGCTGAGAATCGAACCTGGGCTTTCTTCAGAGCAGTTGAGAAGCCCAAGAGCTGAAACATGGTCCATGAAAGTACGTGAATGCAGACACTGCTAGCCATACACGCGTCTAAGTGCGAACTGCAGTCTCATCATTGCCACTAGAGGTGCTATTGCACAACATAACACACCTTTCTTGAGTAAACTTTGATAAGTATTCGATAGCTTTTGTCGCCACCTTGTAGAGTGAGCTCACTTTTGCAGGTATGCAACAGGGCACGTCGAGAGTATTTACTGCACATGCATGTAAATGTTAACGAATAGCTGGAATGTTAACAAGTACACTTCTGTACGGTCACTTTCAGTCTGTCTTATCCACTGTGCGCCTTCATCTTATCCCCAATTTAAGTTCATCACTGCTCTACTGTATATTCCAACCATATTTATTCTGTATATAATCATGTTTATTTGAGATAAAAAGTTATCTTCTTGGCAAGTTTTATCCACATCATGATGCTTGCACAGTTATGCTGTACATTACTGTATATACTGTATACTTATTACCTACTGCACCTTCTGTACATTGACCACTCCCACACCTGTACATATGGACCCATACTCTCATTTACCACATTATTATTATTTATTGTAAATGGTCACTTATGCACTTCTGGTCATTGGTACATTATACATGCACTTTGCAAAGTGACAAATCTAATTAAATCTAATCTAATTAGGTGTGGGCTGGGCTAAGTGTTGTCATATACCTAACAACTTTTTAAAAGTCCATTCCATTTTAAATGTTTTAATGTGTTTAGCACCGTCACCTCAGACCTCCAGGGTTTTGCGTTTAAATCTCACCTCTGGTCTGTGTGGAGTTTGCATGTTTTACCAGCGCTTGGTGGTTTCCCTCCCGGTCCACTCGGTTTCTTCCTACAGTCCCAGAGACATGTACTGTAAACTGATTACTGTTTCCCAATCTCACATAGTGCGAGTGTGTGCGCATCTGTAGGTTGAAGGCCTAGTTCCTTAGTAACGCATCTTCCTCTTACAGCATTGAATGATTGAACAGATGACGCGAATTTTTTTTTATTAACCAGATTTTAAAAAAAAATAATTTAAATTTAACAAGATAAAAAATAATTTTAGTTTGATTCGCAAAGCCAGCACTTTTGATTCTCGCTCATCTACACTTTCATGTAATTCGTTTATTATTTCATCTTTATCTTCTCGCTTGGAATTGGAACTGGAGTCTACTCCGGGTCAATGGATGTTAGAAGGGAACATATCCTGAATGGGACATCAGTCCATCACAGGGCACTGAGGAAACACAGTTACATCCAGGTGTTTTGGCCATTTAAATGAAACTGGAGAATTTACACATGCTACTGCGCTTGCATGGTGTTACTGCCACCTAGTGTTCACACACACATACAGTACAGACCAAAAGTTTGGACACACCTTCTCATTCAGCGAGTTTTCTTTATTGTGTTCTTTCTTGTGTTCTTTAGCCCAAACGCGTCTCTTCTGCTTGTTGTCTGTCCTTAGCAGTGGTTTCCTAGCAGATATTCTAGCATGAAGTCCTGATTCACACAGTCTCCTCTTAACAGTTGTTCTAGAGATGTGTCTGCTGCTAGAACTCTGTGTGGCATTGACCTGCTCTCTGATCTGAGCTGCTGTTAACCGCCGATTTCTGAGGCTGGTGACTCGGATGAACTTCTCCTCCGCAGCAGAAGTGACTCTTGGTCTTCCTTTCCTGGGGCGGTCCGCATGTCAGCCAGTTTCTTTGTAGCGCTTGATGGTTTTTGTGACTGCACTTGGGGACACTTTCAAAGTTTTCCCGATTTTTCGGACTGACTGACCTTCATTTCTTAAAGTAATGATGGCCGCTCGTTTTTCTTTACTTAGCTGCTTTTTTCTTGCCATAATACAAATTCAAACTCTTTGAATGAGAAGGTGTGTCCAGATTTTTGGTCTATATATATTATTTATGTTTTTAAAAAAAAAATAGCAAACAGAAGGAACAACTACAGTTCACAAAACCAGCTTTAGAAAAAGATGGCCATTACCAATTAATTATTTATTTGAACTTTAAAGAAAAAAAAAAAAAGTTGCACTCAGGGCGAATAAGAAAAATTCTCTACCCCCCCAAAAATCCAAAAACCCTAAAAAAAAAAAAAATATGCCTGCAATAGAATAAAACACACACCAAAAAAAAAAAAAGAAATCCTCTTCAACCAAAATTATGGCTCCGGTTTAATACAACACACCATGTGCTCCTGTTATCTGTAGCCTCTTCATTAGAATAATAATAAAAATCAATAACAAAGTCAAAAACAAACCCTTACAGTAAGAAGTAGCTCAGTGCTGTAACATCTCGAAGTTGGTGTACATTCAGGTCTGCATTGCCGGTCCTACCTGACGTATGGTTGTTGCATCTTCACATTCGTGTCCTGATTGTTTTGAGAGTCGGAAGATCTCTTGTGCACTTACGGCAGTTTTAGTTTCACCTGCTCAATTCTTTCGCTCTGCGTTCCCCCATCGTGAGGATATGTTGGGTTTCTCCTCGTCCTCAGTCTCCAACAGTTCTTCCTCGTCTTCCTCATCTGTGGAAAAAAGATCGTCTTCGAGCAGCGATTCGCCGTATTCCTGAGCGTGGACCGAGACTTCGTTGGGCATTAGATGTGGAGAACCCTCGATGAAATCGGCGAACCTGAGACGGGGTCAGAAAGGAGGTCAGAGTTCAGAGACCTCGGTTTAGGAAAACTGGGAAGGAAACTGTAGATGAGTCTCAAAAAGCGTCAAACTAACCTATGGTGAACACCTTGTTACATAAACAGTTATTTAAAGCCACAGAAATTTGACTGAAAATCATAAATGTTTTTTTTCCTTTTAAATAATGAAAGATTTTTAGAAATTCAAAAAATTCCTCAACATTCTATAAAATTAAGCAAGAGGTTGTACATGCTGTAGTACTGAATATCAGCATGACTGTGGTGTGGTCATGAGGGTGCACCCTGAGTACTGAAGATAAAGCCGTGCTGATATCCAGCACAACGGCACTATCTTGAAAGTCGTATTGCTTTCATACAACAGTTCCACGAACATCATTAATCAACAGATTATGATAATTATTATTTTTTTTAAATTATTGAACTAGTTATTTTGCTCCCATTGCAGTTACCATCCATTATCAGCACTCGTGGAATGGCTCTCGTCCAATTAGATTACTCGGTCGGGACAAACTGTCGTATGATACCCATTGATACACAAAATTATTTGGAAACATCCTCATCCTCCTACATATCTAGAGACGTTTTAGACTGATGATATCAGTATCAGATCTGATGGTCAAGTAACCGAGTGAACCTGTAAGAGGATGTATTTAAATGAGGAAAATGTCAAATTAAACATTTTTAAAATGTAAATTTCTCGCTCAAACTTTCCAGCCCTTAGACACTGATGATGATGATGATGATGATGATGATGATGTGCATTTGTTTGCAGAAGTTGAACCTCTTGGGAGACTGCAGTCTGGACACAGTTTTCCAGGTGTGAAAGTCAGGGCTGCTGCACTGCTTCCTCAGCTCCTCCAGAGCTTTCTGCGTCTCCACCTCAGCCTGTTTTTGGTACTCCTCCTCCGTCAGCAATCGCCGAGGCTCCGGTTTCCAGCGCAGCTTCGGCTTCAGCTTCCTTGGCGAAAGACACGTAAAACTTTTTAAAACCTTTTTTAAAATTTCTACATTAGCATTTTGAAAGAATTAATGTGGATAAAAACCTTATTACAACTCAACTCATTGTACTCACTCAAACAGACTAAATGCCATGGTCACTGGGTACTCCAGGTTTTTGGCGCAGAAAGCGGCCACCATGATTGCTAGCGCCACCTGCTGGACCTGTATGCCTGCATATACCAGCAGCATGCCGAAGATCTGGAGCGTCCACGACAGGATGTTAATGCTGCGATCCTCCACCAGCGGGCCGTGACGGTAACACACTGCGAAGCTGATGAACCCCACGACTGCTGTGTAGCCTATATGAATAAACAGTCATGCAATGGACAACTGAAGCAACCACAGATCATAGCCCCGCCTCCAGAGGCTTGTACTATGCTTCTTCCCTCTGGAATAGGAGTCATCTGTCCTTGTCAGACCACATGACGTTTTTCCATCGCCAAAATCCAATTTTTATGCTCCCCGGCAAACTGAACGTTTTTTTTTTCCCCACTCACTTACAGGAGATTGTAAGGGAAAAGTGCAACCTTTTATTATTTAACAAAGAGGAAAAATATATAATTGCTCATATTGTGAAGTTGTCTGTTATTTGTAAAAGTAATCCACTTTTTTTTCCCCCTTTCTGAAACCTAATGAGAGGAGAGGAACGGTTTATACGCTCCATTTTGTAATTAAATTACAAGCCATCATACTTTTTATAATTCTGTATTTAAATGCTGTAAAAGCGTCCATTAAACATGTTAGTTCACAATATCACTTTTGTTATAATCTGTTTATCATCAGTGTTAAGTCATACGAAGCAGCCGTCTGAGCTTCCAGGTAGTGCCACACTTGCACCTATTAAGTGTTGCATACAAGTTTGTCGTAGATTAACATTTTGCTGAAAACCTAGTGTCCAAATATCCATTTATAAACGTTTGGCCAAACAAAAAAAAAGGCCCCAGTTACTAGTAAAAGCTGTTGTTGCTGGTATTTAATCAGCACATCAGGTTTAAAGTTTAAACTCAAGTTTAACTAAAGAATAAAACAGCTGAGGCATATTACATATCGGTGGAAGAGATTTACCCATCACCAGACGCCAGTGGTCTTTGAGGATGAGCTGCAGGTTCTTAAACACGAGCTGGATCACGTACAAAGAGAAGGACCAGCCTCCCACCATCAGCACATAGAACGGACTTTTCTGTTGGACGCAGTAACAAGAAACGCTTTGTGTGAAATAATCTAATAGGAGTCTTTAAACAGTGCAGGCTAACGTAAGAGTAAAAGACAGACGCTGACCTTTGGTAAAAAACGTCCTAGGATGAAGACGAGGATGACGAGGGAGGCTATCAGGCCTGTACTCATTCCTGCTGAGTAGTAGAACACCTGACTCCTTTAAGAACATAAAAACAGACGACGTTTATGAAACCATATTTTAACAATATAAACTACCAATAAAAAGTTTCGACACCCCTTGTAACTCCAGGATCTTTCGTGTTTTTTAAAAAAATTTTATTTCTACACTTTAAAACAATGCTGAAGGGATCCAAAATATGCAATAATCTCCTTTGAACTTTTGATATTGACATGCTTATGATCTGTAAATCCTTCATAAACGGCTCTAATCTGAGGCACTGGTTGTTAATTGGTGATTTCTGAGGCTGGTAACTCTAAATGAACTTCTCCTCTGCAGCAGAGATAAGTTTTCATCATGGTGCGTGATGGGATTTAGCAAATGCACTTGACAATACTGTTCTTGCAAGAACTATTCCAGAAACGCTGACCTTCGGGTTTTCAAGTAACAACTGACTGTTGTCGTTGTTACTTAATTAACTAATGCCACATGTTTTGAGAAATCCAGTATTGTTCTAGAATGTAGAAAACAAATCCAAACTTTTGACTGATACTGTATGTTTGTTAGTTTTGAGACGTTGATTTGTCATTACCTGCTGAGCAGATCTGCAAAGAAGAACAGCAGGATTCCAGCCAAAAACACCATAAACAGGTAGAAGTCAAATCCTACAAGAGGCCAATGACGGTCAGTGTCATTCGAAATCATGTTAAGATATAATAAGCATGCAAGGACAGACTCACTCCTGCTGGATTTCACTCTGTAGACCACCGAGGGATCTGAAGGATCCACACGGAAGCAGGTCTTCTGGGTGAAAAGGCTGACACTCAGGCTGGTCTCGTTGGTCTGCTCGTGGAGCCAGTGCTGCATCATGGACCAGAAACTAAAATGCTCAAGCTCTTCTAGCTCCTCTTCATCCTTCACAACCGTCACCTTCAGCTCCTTGGAGCTCCAGACTTTCACCTGTCGAGCACCACACACCACGAACGAGCCTTTGCGTTAGAAAGACACTTTGGTAAAAATATAGCAAATCAGTCAGTTTATGAAAACTGATACAAAATTGTTTACTTCCAATCAATTTTGTCACAACTATCTGAGGACGGAGTGTGATGGTCCGGGGTCCACATACTTTTGTTTACAATGTACCCATGAGGTAGCATGCAGAAATTGTCTTGTTTTGTGAGCTAATTGAAAAGAAAATGGGGTCTGTAGCAGGTCCTGTCTGCTACAGTATATACTATACTTCATATATGAATATGATCGGTTTTGGGCATTATCTGACCTTTTTCTGAACTCGTTTCTAGTCATCTTGTGGCCAAATAAACGTGTGTAAATGTAAATACAAATAAGTACAGACTGGTTAATAGTCTTACCTGGATCCTCGTCCAGGTCTCCCTCCATCCAGGTGCAGTAGTTGGGTTGATGTAGCAGAACTGTCCTGATCCCTGAGCCTTCACCTCTTTTCCGTTTTCAATATTGATAATGGTGGGAGTACCTGCACAAAAACAAGAGAGATGACGGTCATTATCTATATATAGAAAGAAAACAATTTGTCTGTACCTTGGTCAGAAATTGCTCTTTCGATGATCTCTTTACGTTTCATATGTCAGAGGACCCGAAGCCAGTCTCAGAAATTTTTTAAAAAGTTTGTCTAGCCAGAATTTGTCACAGCATCACGGGAAAAAGAAAAAAAAAAACAGTTTGGACAGAATTTAATGAAACTTTTGCAGGACTTAGATATCTGCCTGAAGTTTAACCTGCACGATAAGTGAAATTAAAATGTTGAGTAAAACAATATTATGAACAGTTATGTGTCTAATAATCTACGTTAAAATAAGCTACTTGCCCAATGTAAACAAACACCTGCACCAATAGATATTACTTAGAAAATCAAAACTGAATATTTTTCTTTAGATTAGTTCGTATTTTCACTTTGGCTGAAGTGGTATACGTGAATTTGAACACGCTGGAGTCATTTTAAAACATCTTTATCCAATCAATTTTTTTCGATTTCTCATCGCTGATTACTGAACAGGGAGTGTATTCGGCTGACGACGAAAGAAGCACAACTTAGTGTAAATATAAACTATTCTATATCCTTTCTTTCCCATCGATTGTAATCAAATGAAATAACAGTAGATCCAAAATCTTGCTGTAAATTAAGTACATTTTGTACAATTTCCAGCAATCCAGTGAAAGCCAATATCATCTAATGTTACACCAAACAAAATTTTGTGAAATTGCTGTTTTAAAAAGAATGAAGGGGTTCATGTTTGTTGCAGGCAGATGTACATGGACTTCAACCTGAAATAATAATAAATACTCACTGATTACATTAAAGCTGATCAGCAAATTTTTAGCTTTAATGATTTTTTTTAACTGTTTCTACAAACTGTTGTCCCTTCAACGACGGATACTTATTCTACTTCTGCCAGGATTCATTTCCATGTTTGATTTTGGGTAAATGTTGCTAATAAGCATTTTACAGCAAAACCAAAGTGGCACAAACATCAACAAACAGGACCAGAGTGAGTCTGAAACCTCCTCCAGCTCTAAACTCTACAGTCATACAACTCATTATTTCCATTCTCGTTATTAATAACTGTTTTAATAAAACACAGACATGTTTACCGAATGTGAGCTCAAACAGCTGAAGGAAAACCAGGACGCTGAACGCGACGCTTCTGCTCCTAACGCTCGCGAAATCAAACTCTTCCTTCATTTTCATGCATCCCGCCATATTGTTGCTTTCACTTCTTCGCCAGCGACTTCAAGCAGGTTGCAGTGACGCAACAGTGCCGACGGACTCACCGGCGCCCTCTGCCGAGCGGAGGCGCAAACGTCAACAGTGATTAGGAAAATGATTGGCAACTAACATTTTGCTGAATCATAATTAATATAAGGATTATTTACTTGTATTCACCCCAGTATCCAGGGTTTAAAATTTTTTTTTAAACATTCTCAAGTTTCTTATCATCATCCCAGGTTTTTTGGAGGTCTTAACATGCCTGTAAAATCATGAAAATCAGCACATAGCTTGCAATCTCTGGCCATAAGGACGCTTAAGTGTCTGGGCCCCGGGCATGGCACAGGGCCTTAACAGGACATTTTGCTGCATACACTTGCATGTATCCATGTATTACCCAGTACACATTTAGATCTCATTGAGTTGAAAACCTTCGTTATGAATGTCATGGACTCAACTTAACAGGAATACACCCAATGCAATTTGATATTCTCCTCCCAGACGATCTATATGACTGCGTCCAAACTGGGCTTCGATCTCAAGACAGTGATATTAGGACACTGAGTATGCAAAATTGTGAAGGGATTTTTGATATTTTAATCGTTCAGCCACGATGCCTTTCTTATAACTTGGTGCTTGGGCCTGATCATTGTTGCTTTGTAACTGCTGTATATTTATTATTTTATTAGGGCCCAAGCACTATGACATCAGCACAATGGCTATTATGTCACTATTTTATGTCACTATTTTATGTCTTAACTTGCATGTTTTAATGGTATTGGTATGTCCCCTTTAAATGCATGTGCCCACTGTGCCCACTGTCGTTCTGGTGCGCCCAGGCAGTGATGGCATAGGTGCTTGGACCCGCTCATTGTTGCTTGCGCAGCATAGTTGTTGTTCATACACAACATAGTTATATACCTGACATTCTTAAAATATAGGAACACAACAAAGTGTAGTGGTGTCTGCCATTTGAAATGACAAGTATTTTATGCTTTTTTATACACCATATAACCAAAAGATTGTAAACACCTAAGTATCACACTCATATCTGTTTTCTTTTCTCCAAAATGCTGCCACAAAGTTAGAAGCACAATGTTTTATAGGAGAACTTTGTGTAATGTAGTGTAGTTCTAGTGTCTTGCACAGAGGGCTTAACTCAACCTCAGTGAACACCAACTGCACCTCAGACCCTCTGACCCAACATCAGTGTCGGATGTCAATGATGCCCTTTTGAATGATCACAAATCTCCCCAGCCACATTAAAGTCTACTAGAAAAGCCTTTTCAGAAGAATGAACCACCAAGTTAAAGCAAAATATAGGTGTGTTGGTCAGATGACTCAAACTTGTCTATATTGTTGGAGCTGATAAGTGATGCTTTCTGAAACTTCATAGTAAGCGTGTATACACAGATCAGCCATACCATTATGACCACCTGCCTAATATTGAATAGCCCCCCCTCTTACCACTGAAACCATAATGTACTGTGTGTTCTGAAACAGCTGCCGTTGCTCTTCTATCGGATCGGACCACACGGGCCAGCCTTCACTCCAAACATGAATCGGTGAGCCTTGGCCACTGATGACCCTGTCTGTGGCTCAGCGTTTATTCCTTCCTTCCTTCGAGCACTTCGGACCACAGCAGACCAGAAACATCCCACAAGAGCTACAGTTACAAAGGTGCTTTGATCCAGTCATCTAGTTATCACAATTTGGCCGTTGTCACGGTAGCGACAGTTACAACATCTGATTATAATGGCGCCTGAAAGTGGGTGGGAAATATGGGTCAGCACTGAACATTTTATCCCTGAGGTTTTTGTGATGGAGTCAGGAAAAATGTGCAAACATAAAGATTTGATTGGTTTGCATTGAATACATTAATAACCATAAAAATTTTTTTGTATTGTTAATCGTTTTTATTGATCGGAGGAAATACTCTAATATTTCAAAATACTGGATTATTTTTAAAATAAAAATAAAGCAATGGCTTGAAATATATTATTTTACATGTAAAGCAACTAGAATTTACTTTTTAAAATTTATTTTTTTAAAAAAGAAAAAGACAATATTCTCACTTTTAAAGATGCACTATAGTATATTCATTGTATAAATACACTTCTTCTTGCTGTAGGAGCTGATAAGCAACGCTTTCTGAAACGCCACCATGAGTTAGCGATCACTCTTCAGTTCAGATGTGTGGATCAGTATGTACAAATAGAATGAAAGAAAACAACACACATTTTTTTCTTACTCTTTAATTCATCATTTATTACACATTTAAAAAAACAAAACAAAAAACAAATATCGATGATGATTGAGGCTGAGTGGTTGGAACATATGAGAGGGGAAATAAGGTTGCTGCTGAAGTTGTTACATAAACAACCAAATTTTAAACCATTTTTGAAATTATAGCATATATCACTTCGAGTCTTTACTGATGTCATATGGAAATCCACAATGTACAGTATAGTATATGAATGGATTGAAAGTATTGGAGTGTATTAGAGGCTTAAAGAAACACAATAAAAATACACTTTAAGGTACTTTTGCCATGACAAATAACACTGTACCACCGATAAGAAATGTTTTTTTTTCAATGAATCTGGAGTCTATCCCAGGAATACACACTGTATGTGATGCCAGTCCATGCAGATCATCAGGCACAAAAACATTCATGCATTCTTCACATGTTTTTTTTTTTTTTTTTGACTCATGAACCGCCCCTCCCAACCTCCTTCCTTCTTTTGGAAGTTTGTTTCTACAGAGTGGAAGGAAACCGGAACTCCCAGAGGAAACCCATGAAGAAAACAGTCCACGCAGACACAGACTGGGAACACTGGAGCTTTGAGACGTCAACGCTAAACTATACAGAACAATGCTTTTATTATCACTGCATTAAAAAAAAACACACAAAGCTTCAAGAATTAAAGATTTAAAATAAAAAAAATATATTAAAAAAAATTCTATCTACTACAGTATAAACTGCATTTTCTGAAACATCAACAGTCTACATTGGCTTTCATTTCCAACATGGAATATCACAATCTTTAATAAGATAATTAGCTTAATGCAATCAAAGTATTTTTACATTTAAAACACACTAATACATGAGAACATTAATACAGACTGTTGTCATGAACAGGACAGTATAAGTGAGTTCACTTGCAATATGTCACGTACATCCCTGTAAGCACCTAACGAGTGAGCAGATAACACCAGTTTGTACACATGGCACCCAACAGTTTCACATTTTTTCTTTGATCACACAAAGCACAGCAAGCAAAGAAGGGAAGTCGAGCAGGGTTTGTTTGAGACAGTACAGAAAAAGACTTCATGAGACTTGACCTGGTGTTTCTGGTCTCTGTAAGAACATCCTGTTTTCATCTGCTTTAAACCTTCCTGTTTCAAACTCCTCTACACCGCTTTATGCACACACACACACACACACACACACTGGCAACATGCTAAACCTCCATTCTAAACGTACTTTTTCATCCAGTGAAATCTTGGATGATTCCACGTAAAACAGTATGAATACTATTATTAATACGAATGCTATAGAATGAACAGAATAAACAAAAAAAGAAAGATAAATCAGAAAAAGAAAAAAAAAAAGATCATTCAGTAACTGCATGTAAAAGCACATGAAAAGATGTACACTAGTGGATTCTTTCTAGGTATTTGGGAAAAAGTACTTTTTGTGCTTAAGTGAAAGTAACTAATTATGCTAAATATTGAATAGTTGTTTATTGTCCACATTATTTATTGTTTTTTTTTAAGTGATCAGGTTTTCAGAATGCTCAGAATACATTTTCACTGATCAGCCACAAAACATTAGCACATTAACATTGATCACCCATGCCTTGCATAACCAAAGGCCGCTCCATCTGCCCAGGGGGCCAAAGAGAAACATAGACAATACAGTACTGGGAATAGTTTTTATGTTGCAATTATATGGCTGATTGGTGCATTTCAACTATTCTGTATTGAGAAAATATTTTAATGACCTTTTACTTACACATTATTATACCATGCAGCTACTAAACCAAAACTCTCACTAATCATCTATACCGCTTAATCCTGTATTCAGGGTCACGGGGGCGGAGCCTATCCCAGGAGACTTGGGGCACATGGCAGAGTACACCCTGGACAGGGTGCCAATCCATCGCAGGGCACAGACACACACACACTCATTCACACTCTACGGGCAATTTGTGAACGCCAATTAGCCTAACCTACATGTCTTTGGACTGCGGGAGGAAACCGGAGAACCCGGAGGAAACCCACCAAGCATGGGGAGAACATGCAAACTCCATGCACACAGAGACGGGAATCGAGCCTGGCCGGGGACCGAACCCGGACCCTGGCGGTGCAAGGCGTCAGTGCTAACCACTACACCACCGTGCCGCCCAAAGCCAAAATGTAATTAACTAACCAGAAAAAAATAGACAGACTGCATGTTTCAATGCTGCCAATAACAAGCATGGATTTTCTCTTGATTTAGCTCCTATTTTGATTTTTTTTCTTATTCAATTTCTCCTAAAATATTTTATAGACATATATTGTGACTCAGTGATAGCTATATGATACACAAATATGAAAACAAGGGAAACCTTTAATAAAGTCCATTGGTTTTCTCGAAGTCATTTCCTTTTCCTTCCCCCAAAATATGTATGATATGAAAGGTGCAGGCCTAAAAATGTAATTTTCCAATTGCTCCAAATATCCGAATGGAGTCCAGGAAAGAGTATCAAATCATCTGCTTGACCTCTTATAAATGACTTGGTTTGGTCCTGTCTGAGCTTGGTCTGAACTCATAGACGAACGCGGCGCCTGCGTTGGGTGCGCCGTAACCCACTGTGAAGTTCTGAAGTCCCAGCAACAAACATTTCCAGCTGTAACGCAGGGCCTTCCTCACATTCTGCAACACAAAAATAAGACAGTTCATCACAATATAGTGCTAAACAGGTTGATAAAGCACCTACTGAACAAAAATAAATGGATACGGATTAAAATAATAACATGAATTTAAGGGAAACAGAATAACACATCCCATGTCTTAAACCTCACTCAGGCTAAATCAATTAAATAAGTTAGTTCATGATTGAAATCAAATGTCATTTTATTTGTCACATACACAACAATATACAGTATGATATTCAGTGGAATGCTAAAATACATCAAAAGAAACATTTCTCTATGATAAAATTAATTGCACTAGAGTGTATAAATAAATAAAAACATTTTCAATAAAAGTAATATAAACAATAAGAATAAAAAATTATACATTTTTTATATAGATATAGAGTAAAAAATAAAGGAGGGAACTTTTTTTTCAGGATGCACGGACTGTGCAAAAAGAAACTCTATAAAAGTGTTAGAATGTAGAATTGTAACAATACTGTATGTTGTGCGGGTATGACAGCAGCAGTATGATTGAAGCATAAAGTATGAAATGCTACTCATACTGTAGTGTGTGTGTGTTAGCAGAGGTGTGGTTGTCCTCCTTTATGTGGAGCAGAATGTAAACAAGAACATGACATGTGCAACTTAACAGGAATCAGTATGAGCAATGTGCAAATGTGCAAGTGATAGCACTTACATTGTTATTCATCTTTACAATGTGCTTTTTATAACATATGTTTAACAATATTGATAATAATAAATGCTTGTGCAGAAATCGATATGAGAATATGAGTCAAGTTCAATTTGTTCTTAGAAGGTTTGGTTTCCATAACGATGTTTAATTTTAGTTTTAACAGCATTCATCATGTTTGGTTCCCACAATATTCCCTTTGGTTATTTGGAATGTTAAAAGAATGTAATTTATATAACATTGCAAGAGAATATTCTAAGAACCAGACGGGAACGATAATAAATGTTCTGAGGATCTTCTTTCCAGTTACAGTAGCTACAGTAGATTTGATTTCGTTTTTTCTTTTGCTTGTTTGTTTCAAATCCAAAATGGCTTCGAAACGAACCACAAAAGAGGGAATGAGATATAAACCTGTAAAACTGTATTTGGAATAAAAATGAAAAAAAAAAAAAAAATCAAATACATGCATTCCTGAGAAATAATTAACTCTGACCAGCATCAGAAATCTGCAGAGAGAAACATGCAATACCTTTTTATATTTCTTGTACTTCTCTTTCTTTTTCGCCTTCTTCTCTTCCTTTGCTTTTTCTTTGCTCTCATTCTCCTCTAAAGTCACATATTTCTTTGAGCAAACATATCTCTGATATCTGCTCTCATTTTGTCCTTCGTCCCAAGTCTCTAGAAGAGATATGGGCTTCATTCTGAATATTTTTCTTCTGGAAAACTCTTTTTTTTTTCCCCCTCCAAATGACTCTTCAGTGGAGTTTCCTGCTACATACTGAGCAAGCAGGACTGGGGGTGTACAGAGTGAAATGGGAGGGTTTACTGGAGCAGCTTCGGATAAAACGGATAACAGCTTTAAACAATGTAAAGAACTGGACACAAGTGAGCCTATAAGGGAAGTTTATTAAATCTGTTTTCAGATTGAACATACAGTATGGGAAGCCATATGAGGAGATAATGTACAGTTTACAGTACTGTATGTTATCTGATGTTTTTAGATCCTCCTGATGGCAATTTTACAGATTGTGGATAAAAGTTTTTCATGGCACAAAATGGTTCAGCTCCTTAAATACTAGTCTTGAATATGGCTCATAACAGAAGATGAGTACCTATGATTCAAGCAACATGCAACATATTATGATACATGGAAACTGGTACAGTATAAGGAGTGTTCAAGTCAAACTGGGACTTCTGATTGCGCAGAATAACAGAACACAGTTATGAGAGTAAAAACTCCCTTTATTTCTCCATATAATCCCCTGCTACTGTACACTCATGCACTCATCCCAACGTCCCAGTGTTTCACTAGCTCTTATACTGTCTAGCATTTAGATCCCATCAAGGTAGAAAGATTCCTCAGCCTTGATTGGACTGCCTGGTTCCGATTCAGAAAAGCTGGCCGTCCAGGGTCCAGACACGTGGAAATGTCTTGGAGGGAGGTGAGATCGAATCCCTGTAATGTGCAACTGGTGTTATTGATGTATATAAGTTATACGTCAAGTTTCAGTTATCAGGGCTTCCATTTGCTGAGTATAATAGTCTGCATAACATATCATGCATGTAGGGGCAAAATAATTGAATAATAAATGACAAAACACTGTTAATCTTTTTTTTTTAATGATTTGAATGATTTGTACATTTACTTCTGGCCAATTTAATGGCATTAAACAATCTTCAGTATAGATTAAAATGGGAAAAACCCTCCACACGAATGCCCTCTACGGGCACATGGGTATGGCATGTTTGCAAAGGTTTAAGGTGGAGCTGCAGCTTCAAACCAGAAACCAAGTTCAGCTAAGGGGAAGATAAAGGAAGTGAAATGACTAGTTAAACAAGTCTGCTGTGTTTGACATTATTTCAGCCGCGACTCACTGCAGTGTCGCTTGTAAGTATGATTTCAGGTTGATTTGATTAAGAATTTATCCTGATTTGTGATTTTTTTTTTAGTGATTTGTAAAACTAAAGATGTCTGAGCATGTAAGAAGTTTTATTCAGCTTATTTATTAAGATAAACCTAAATTTAAGCTTTGATTATGGTTAAGCTTAGTTTAACAAGTTAGACCCTGTCACTGAAGATTTCTTTGGTTCTCATTAGTCAGAAGGTGTGTGTTGATTCATTTTCTACAACAGTTTTAACAAAAAGAGGGTTTTCCATGTTTAAAAAAAAAAGTTTATGATTATCAGACTTAACCATGGAAAAATGGCAAGCCTTTCTGCATAATAATACACTGAAATGAACTGTCCTTATATGGAATGTGTACATTTATTGGACATTTACATGTCTTCTTGTTTCTCTATTGTTACTTTCTCACCCGAAAGTAGAATAGAGGATAATAATAATCCACATAGTTTTGGATTCATTACACTCATCATCATGTTTCCTATAGGCTTTCTCAATGACTGCTGATGACTTGTTGCAGATACATTAGCAAAACAGGAAAAAAAAAAATCTAATCAGCCTAAAAAGACAAGAAAAAAAAAGTCTCTCTCTGCATAAGCACTTGACGTGACTGTAACTGTTAAGGTGCATGAATCTACACTGTGGTCGAAGAAGAAATCAGCCCCAGCCTCAGTGCATTATAGTGCATCTAGGTAAAATCATTTGACCCAAAAGTCCAACATAATGGAATTAAATGTTTACAGCTGCTATGACATAATCAATAAAAACGTTAGAACAATGAATAAATAACATATAATGTTAAAGTCACAGGAATAAAAGAGTCATTATTTCCTAACACCAACACCACCTAGTTATTTTTCAGTCCTATTATTTCATAACCCTTTTCCATTAAAAAAAAATGTGATGTCTTCCATGATATTAATATTAGTCATGTATCCATTATGTTTCCACCCAGTGCGTAACAACGGCAACCGAGTGCGTCAATCAAGCACTAAATACGTCATCAATTTGATAGAATAATTGGCTAAAGATTGCACACGCCAGGGTGGAACGCATAATGATTTGTTTTTTTTTTCCCAAAAGTATTAAGACAACACATGCCATGGACTATAGTTCTCCCCGTGCACAAAACAGGTGATGTCACTAATTAGGTGTCATCTGTCTGGCTCATCTGTCAGTGCTTATTAGAATTATTATCCACCGCTGCATAAAACTGCCTAAAACGAGGGGATTCTTAATTAAATTGTGAACTTTTGTGGCGAATGTCTGATTATGATTTTCAGGAAGCAACCAAGCAGGCACGGATTGAGGAAGAACATGGATTAAAGCAGGTTTAGAAGAACGAATGACTTCATAGTAAGCAATTTTACTGCACAAAATTAATTATTCTCTATTATGCTCTATAATGATTATTTTGATGGTATTAATAAAAAAAAATAAACATTTGAGACGGACATGAAATGTCACTTTTGTCCCAATACTTTTGGCCACCTCTGTGTACACTTGAGTTGCAACACAGTTTACACATGACTGTCTAAATATAGTTGGGAATTTTTGTGGTTTCATTGATGACGTTAAGTCGTTTTTAATTTCACGTGCATCGACATTCACATTTTATTGAAGCACATAATAGCTTGTTGTCTTGGAAAGGTCGTCTAAAATGAGTTTACAAATAAAATATTGTGCAAAAGTCTTTTTTAGATTTATTTTCTTTCCTACAAACTTTGTTATACATGTCTGTTTTATGACTCGGTACAAAAAAAAAGTCAAATTTTCAAACATAAGTACTGTATGTAATCTGTATGTATTGTCGGCCAAAACATGGCATTGGTGCTAAAAAAGTGTCTGACCTACAGCAGGTGAAAAAGTCCATTTACAGATAGGATCATATAACTCCATTATTTTTTTTATAACACTTAATGCTTTTTATCTCCTGATCCATGATCCTGATCTTTTTTGGAAATATGCATACAAGTTTATATCCGATAAAAAGAAACACATTTGCTAAATACTGTACAATTTAATTCCCCTTTCATGTAGTGTCTGTAATGTTTTTTTTGTTTTTTTTTATCCAAATGTTTTAATGATCTTAATTGTCATTTAGATGAAACTTGGACAATTTAGTTTTTACATGAAAAAACATAAAGCTGAAAAGTGTATATTGCAACATGAATTTGATTTGGTTACGGACACTACAGATTTGAACTTTTCAAGTTTTTACCATCTCTTATGCAAAGCATTGAGGTCGCCCTGGAATTTCAATGGTATATATGTTAATGAAAATTATTGGGCAGATTACAAAAAGCAATTTTAACTGAACAAACTGTGTGTCTAATTTTGAGCATTTAAACAAGGCCACTATTGTTAGTAATTTTGAGAAGAAAAAAGAATTCTTAATTTTGCACGAAAAACTCTGGGGTCACGTGATTCTAGAAGCTTACACCAATTTCCGTATCAATACTCATAAAGAAATATGAATCATTTTTATTTTAAATTACAGTATTATACTAACAAATGGCCATTTTTAGGCACATATAAAATCATCTGTCCAAAAAGGGTGAAATTTATGAAAAGTAGCTTCTTTGGCACACACACATTTTCTGCATTATATTTATAACATAAAAAAATTATAAAATCAGCACCAAACTGTGTTTTTGCCATAAGCAAAAAAAATTGTAGGCCAGAAAATAAAGCAGCACATTATGTAAAAGATTCAGACACACCTTTAAAACAAAAAAAACGCTGGGTTTTTTGTCTCATGAAAAAAAAAAAAAACAGTATATGTGAATATAAGTCCTCAGAAGACATGTGGCTGGTTTTGCAGGATGTTCAATAAAACTAAGCTAACTCCCTTATAAAACTGCATAAACCGTACCTGAGAATATATTTTTAGCAAAGCAACATCACACCATTTATTGACTTTATTTAATTTATTAATGTTTACTGTGTTTTTTTAAGACATGCTGGCTTTACAGCAGCTATTTGCATGTGCCTAAGACTTTTGCACGGTACAGTACAAACTGGTTGAGTGTTTTTTTTTTTTTTTGCTTGCCTCGGAAAGTGAAAGTACATTACACAGTAATCTGCCCTTACTGTATTTCAGTCATTTTCAGTTTCACATGATGAGAAACCTGATACTAATTTCACAATTTTGTAGTCTATTTCTGTCTAATGTTATATAGCTGATAGTGAAGGTGGATAAATGTACTAGTTTGCTCAATAGTTGACCAATGATATTGTCCTTAGTCTTTAAATATTAACACAGTCAGATCCATAAATTTTGTAACATTGTATAGACACCTCTATCGATGTCATCAGGGTTTTTATCTGCTTGATAAGTCATGGAGTAATAAGGGACCAAGTCACATCTGGCCATGTAAATGCATGTCACGCAATTTGTTCCATTATTTATGAGCCACCATGTTGAAAGGTTAGGATTAATGAATGGTTAATGCCAAACCTTTTAATGTCAAAGCTCTTGAATCAAAGCTGAAAGTCTTAACTTCATCAACGTATTGAGTGTTTCATTTCAAAATCAATGCAGTAGTGTACATAGGCCAAATGAAAAAAAAACAAAAAACAAAACGTAACTTTGTTCAACTGTATAATGTTTAAATAGAGCTATACAATATAAAAAATCTTAAACTGATTTTCACGAGTACTGTGATTTTAAAAAATGATTTCGACAATCAAGCTTCACTATTGTGGATGTCACTGAAATTGCCATCGTCCAGTTTATTAGGAACACATGTACACACTCAATGCATAAGCTCATGCAGATACACGAGAACTTTAATTAATGCTTACACCAGAAATCAAAATGTGGAAAAAAGTCAGGCCCCTGTGACTTATACAGTGACATGATTTTCAATGCAAGATGGGTTGGTTTGAGTTTTCAGAAACCACTGATGCCATGGCATTTTTACACAAAGCAATCTATGCATATAGCATTGGACTATGGTTCAGAAGGTCCCAGGTTCAAGTCCCACTACCACCAAGTTGTCCCTGTTGGGCCCTTGAGCAAGGCCCTTAACCCCAACTGCTCAGATGTATAATGAGATAAAAAATGTAAGTCGCTCTGGATAAGGGCGTCTGCCAAATGCCTAGACGTAGATGTAGATGTAGACTGCACGGTGGGACTACAGGCTGAAACACCATGCTGATGTTAGAGTTCACGATCACTCCTGTATCTGCATGATTTAACGCATTGAACGGCGGTCACATGATCGGCTGATTAGTCGACTGCAAAGATGTGAGGATGAACAGGTGTTCCTAATAAAGTGAATATGTAGTGTATATAAAGTTTTAAATTGCACATAATATTTGTTATACAGATGGAAACATTCCGATATTCACAATTGCAGTCTACAATGAATCACTGTGGAGAAAGTGCTCCTAAAATTGCCAGGTACGCAATACTATACATACTGCACTGCACAATGTCTACAGAAATGTTATGACGGATAAATTAGAGGACGCTTGATCAGTCAGATGTGTGGTATTTCTTTTGGATTTCAAGGTTGGACAAGTTGGATGGACCAAGCTGCATCTCTGTGAGGAGTTCGAGTTCAATGTTGGAACCGTTTCAATTTAAAAATGCAGCGTGCCTCATACGAGGGTAAGAATTTCCACCGAGGTCCCAGAGAAGTGTATCATCCAATACAGCTGTATTCTACAACAGCTATATTACAGAGAAGTCTAAAATCTGTATTCTACAACAGTTATTCCGAAAGATGAATCTGATTGGATGAGATGCATTCCATAAGTGGTGATAATGGACTGGAACAGCACTGGGATGTCTAAATGTATACAGTACTAGTCAAACATTTGGACATAAGTTTGGATTTATTTTCTACAAAAATATTCTCAAACAATATTCTTTTTTTTTTCTTCTAAACGATGAAATAGCACATATGCTATTTATGCTAATGAGGTAACAATAGTAACAACAACCAGTTGGTATTTTAAGACCGGAGTGTCAGCTGTTCCCGAACAGTTCTTGTAAGAACAGTATTGTCAAGTGCATTTGCAAAACCCCTCAATACATTGCTCTGGAGAGAGCGGTTACCTGCCAAAATGCCCTTTCAAAAACAGCCCCAGATGCATTTTAGCAAGAAAACACTTCTGATAATATTACTCCATTTTAAACAGCACATTCCCTATTTAATAATGGTTGCTTATTGCCTCCCTGTTGTTTCATTTACACTTAAGGTGAGCTAGAAACCCAACTAGCCGCTAACACAAGGCTGAATCCCAAATCCCTCGGTTACCCTTAATCAAGGCCACTACTGGGTGTGTTAAACAACTGATTCTACACCCTAGAGTACTAGCTTTCCATTTAACATTATTTGGGATTTAACCCAGAAACCCGAACGTTAACTTGGGTAATATTTTTGAGGGGGGAAAAAAAAGAAAATATGGAAAGAAAAAAAAACACCTATAGGACGGTCCACCACCTTCATGGTTTATTCTCCTCACCTCACTTTCATGCTACATAATGCTACTTGACAAATGACTAAAACTAGCAAGAATCCACTGTCCTAGACAGATCACTGCCACAAGTAGTCGTAGAGATATTAGCCACAAGTCTATCTAAAAGTCGTGCTTTTGGTATTGTTTTGTTTAATTATATTTCCTTAAATCTGTCTGGTGGAAATATACACTATAGGCACAAAAATATTTGGCCAAGCCTCTTAATTACTGAATTTAGGGGTTTCAATCAGGCCCCTTATCCCCAGTGAAGGGCGATCTTAATGTTTCAGCATACAAAGATATCTTGGACAATGCTATGCTCTTGGACAATGCTACGCTTCCATCTTTGTGGCAACAGTTTGGGGAAGGACCTTTTCTATTCCAACAGGACTGAACCCCAGTGCACATCACAAACACTATAAATACATGGTTTGATGAGTTCGGTGTGGAAGAACTCGATTGGGCCTAATACAGAGCCCTGACCTCAACCTTTTTCAGCACCTTTTGCAAGCCAGACCTTTTCATCCAACATCAGCGTCTGACCTCTTAAATGCTCTACAAAACAAATGGACACAAATTCCCACAGAAACACACTATATGTACAGTATTTGGATACAATGTCATTGCAGGTTTGCTAAATACTTTTGCTCATGTAATATACTTTTTCCCTCATTCACCACGTCCTCAAACACATTGTTTTTCATTCCAGCTCTTTATCTCTTTTTGTTTCGCTAATTCCAATGTTGTACCTTTTGTCACTAATACTGTAGGTCTGTAAGGAGCCGGAATGAAAGCAATGTGTTTACGGATGTGAAGAATCACAACAATTCTGTTTTGCTGTACATGTCTCTCTATTGTACATTGAGAAAAATGTCCTGCGTCATTCTACATCCTAGAGGTTACTGCTATGTTATCTGATTGTCTCAATCCCTACTATGACTTAGCAAGAACTTCACTTCTAAGGACCTGTTGATCCTTATCAAACTCCAGTGTTTTTTTTGCAGTCTGTCATTTTCCGAGTGTCACAACTTGATTTTCACTTTTTGTATTTCTCAGTCTGAGATGATGTTCCTCCATGTCTGACAAACACCACCGCACCATCCTGATCAAAAACAAATCCTCGTCCTTTCCACTCTGGATCATCCACTAGTTTGTAGTACACTTTGTCGCATTCTTTTTGAACATTCCGCTTCTGTAAAAGCATGCAAACCAGAAATGTGTCCTGCAACTCATTCAACACTAACTAATGAGGACATTGCGCATTGTGTTATTTGCCATAAGAAATCAGTCCATCCCAGTGTTCCAATCTCAACCAACACTTGTCTTCACCTTGAATAAGTGTTTGGTTGTGTCACTCCAGAAGACCGTTGCTGCCTGGGCAAATTTATTTCTCTGCCATATCTCTCACCTCATCATTGTCAAACTCTCAACCATCGTCACTTAACAGTTTATGAGGTGGACCTGGGAGGCACCACACACGAGTTCATGCAGATCTACCTCCGCACTTTCATGTTTTGAGATTTGTTTTTTGTCTGCTCAAAAACTTCATTGTTTCTGTATAAGTTAGTATCTCATCTCCATACTCTTTCTTTCTTTGGAATATGAACTTCAGCAATTGGTAAGATCCACTCACTATACCAAACATCTTTAAGGTTGTCTTCATTTCCCACTTGCCACTCTGTCAATATGCACTCTCCTGGTTAATTCCCACTGCAGTACTTGCATTTCCTGCAAAAATCCCTTTCATGACCTTGTTCAAAATTAATTATAAAATCTCCCGTAGAACCACTACTCTTAATTACTTAATTAAATACACAATTTCTCTGAATTATTATTATTATTATTATTATTATTATTATTATTATTATTATTATTATTATTTCCATCACAGTTTCTTATGCTCTTCCAGACAATCCCAAAGCTTCTAAGAGAGCTTCTTTAATTTTTAAAGTTTGGTAGCTCTAATCCACATGTCGATTTTTATTCTTCCAACTCTTGTAAGGTTTCCCTTCATCAAAGATTGGCGGTATCCTGTATTTGTTAACTATATTCTGTTACCAATGTTACTTGACAAAAGACTAATCCTAGGGCCTATTTAAGAGCTCTTTTATTTGTGACCACCATCAAAAACGAAATACTCGGTTTCCCCTGCCAAAACCTGCTCCCACTCCCTCTCCACAATAACAGCTCTCATTTCCTTCCAGTACAATAAAGCACATACGTCCTTATAAAAGCAGACATATAGTTAAAAGAATATAATACAAATAGTGTAAAGACGTCATAAGTATATACTGTAAGTCAGAATGCATATTTGAATATGGAAAATATCAAACGCAAATAGTTCTGGTGAGAATTTAAAACTACTTTCACACTGTTAATTACACTGTCCGTTGCCGGCTCTCCCAGTCGTGACAGTTTTGTCAGTCACAGAAGGATATGTGTTGGCAGAGCAAAATAAATTAACATCATAATCTGTCGATAATAAATGTGGAACTGTTCTATAAACACAATATCACACTCAAGGTGGTGTTGAATACCAACAGTACTCATTCTTGTGTAATATTGCTTAAGTATATAAATAAAACACCTGAATAATTTTAGAACTTAATGCATCTGTCATGTTTTAAGCCTCTGCAATTAGCCAGGCCTGATCTCATCTGTTTCTGACTGTGTGTTAACCAGAAATCCTTGTCTGGCATCTGTACTCAAACCTGTGACTGCAACAACCAATGGCATTTTCAAAGACCAAAGGTAAGTCATAAGAACTAAATTATTGCTTTTCTATTGGTTTTCTACACTCTCATGCCCTGATTTTCTAAAATCTGAAATAAGGAACCAAGTAAAAGAACTGTGTGTGCATAGTGATTAGTTTACTGGGAAATCACACATGTCAGGGTTTAGATCTCAGACATAATTTTGGACCTTTGCTTGAATGGTTTTGCAGAAAACAAAGGCATATCTCTTTCACTGTAATGTTTGTGATATTGGCAAAAGTGAGGAGTGCTATAAAATATGCAATGATTAATAATTAATATAGTTAATGCTGTTTCATTACATGTTTCTATGAAAATGAAAAAAAAAAAAAAATTACAGCCAGAGTGTGGATAATTTTTGACTCACCCTCGTATTACCTAAGCCACATACTGGGATTTTTTTAGGAGGAGGAAGGAAAACAGAAAAGCTGGAGGGAAACCATGTAGAAACACCAGAACATATAGATCTTTGCATAGACAATAATTTTTGCGTTTGAGTTTTGTAGAGAAATTTGTGTTTAGTATGTTATATTTAAACAGTCTGCCATATAAATAGTTTTTTTTTTTTCATGTAGAAATCATGCTGATTGCTTTGGCAAGTCCTGCATTCCTACAGTTCCTGAAGTCAAGCTGCAAAATAAACAAAAAGACAGGCTAAAGGCAAAATTTCAGCACATTTACCATGACCCCACAATACAGGGTCAGTCAACATTCTTGAATGATATTTACACAGAGCTATACATCACTGAGAGTGACAGCGGGAATGTCCGAATGGAACATGAGGTGAGGCAGATTGAAATCATATCTAAGACACAAACCGCGACGGAAATACCAATCAAATGCAACGACATCTTCAAGCCCACACATGGACATGGCAAACCTATTAGGAGTGTGCTGACGAAGGGGGTTGCCGGAATTGGAAAGACAGTGTCTGTGCAGAAATTTGTCTTGGACTGGGCTGAAGGTAAAACGAATCAAGACATCGGGTCCATTTATCCATTTGCATTCCGTGAACTAAACCTGATGAAGGGGGAGAAGTTCAGCCTAATCAGACTTCTGCAGTGTTTTAACATGGGTACGTTTGAAGCAAGTCGCAAAGTTCTCTTCATCCTTGATGGACTGGACGAATGTCGCTTTCCTTTAGACTTTCAGAACAACCGGACGGTGTCTGATGCAACAGAACAAGTGTCTATCGATGTCCTACTGACAAACCTCATCAACGGAAGCCTGTTTCCTGACGCTCTTCTCTGGGTCACTTCCCGTCCAGCAGCCACCAGTCAGATCCCTCAACAGTGCATTGACATGGTGACTGAGGTACGAGGATTCAATGACCCCCAGAAAGAGGAGTATCTCAGGAAGAGGATAAACGACCAGAGTTTGGCGAGCAGAATCATTGCGCACATCAAGTCCTCCAGGAGCCTTTTCATTATGTGTCACATTCCTGTCTTCTGCTGGCTTTCCTCAATGGTTTTGGAGAGAACCATCAGTACTCTAGAAGGCAAGGAAGTTCCCAAGACACTAACTCAAATGTATATACATTTCCTCCTAATCCAAACCAGAACTAAAAACCACAGGTACTCTGGTGGAAACGAGGGTCCATCTGATGATGGCATGATCATTAAACTGGGCAGACTAGCCTTTCAGCAGCTGGAAAAGGGCAACCTGATATTTTACGAAGAAGATCTCACCGCATGTGGCATCAACGTCAAGGAGGCTGTGATCTATTCAGGGGTGTGCTCACAAATCTTTAAAGAGGAATGTGCCTTGACTCAGAGTAAAGTGTATTGCTTTGTGCACCTGAGCATCCAGGAGTTTCTTGCTGCTGTTTATGTGTTCCTCATGTGTAAGAGCGACAAGCGGAATGTTCTTGACCAGACAAGTTGCACTACAACAGATGCTACCCAAGCACTCAATGATATTTACAAGAACGCCATAGATCGAGCCCTGAAGAGTGAAAACGGGCACTTGGATCTCTTTCTCCGCTTCCTTTTAGGGCTTTCTCTGGAGTCCAACCAGACCCTCTTGCACAGTCTGCTCCCACAGGTTGGACCCAGTCTGGAAAACACAGAAGCGACGGTCCAATACATCAAGATGAAGATAGAGGAGAACTCCTCCTCCGAGAAGTCTATTAATCTCTTCTACTGTCTGAATGAGCTTAATGAGCTCTCTATATTAAAGGACATCCAGCGCTATTTGAGTCCCTCCAAACTTTCCCTTGCCCAGTGGTCTGCCCTCGTCTTCGTATTGCTGACGTCTGAGACGAGACTTGATGTATTTGACCTCAAGAAGTATATCAGATCAGACGAAGGACTTCTGAGACTGATGTTGGTGGTTAAAGCTTCGGAAATTGCTCTGTAAGATCCATACACAGATTAATCGAGAGCCCTTCTATAAAGCAAATTCTTCTTTGTATTTGCTTTATACAGACCAGACTAAGTACAGGTTATTGTTATGTTTCTCAGGCTGGATAACTGTGGGCTCACTGAGAGATGCTGTAAAGCACTGGGCTCAGCGCTTAGCTCTGATTCCTGCAACCTGCGAGAGCTGAATTTGACAGGAAACTCTATTGGAGACACAGGACTGAGACTTCTTACAGAAGGACTGGGAAATATCAACAGTAAATTACATACACTAAGGTAACAGTGTTTTGCATTCCTGATGGATTATTTAATTATCGCCTTGCACCTCCAGGGTCCGGGTTTGATCCCCGGCCAGGCTCGATTCCCGTCTCTGTGTGCATGGAGTTTGCATGTTCTCCCTGTGCTTGGTGGGTTTCTTCCGGGTACTCCGGTTTCCTCTCACAGTCCAAAGACATGTAGGTTAGGCTAATTGGCGTTCCCAAATTGCCCGTAGTGTGTGAATGAGTCTAGGGTGTACCCCTTTTGTGTCCTAAGTCTCCTGGGATAGGACCCAGACCCCCCCCCCCCGTGACCCTGAATACAGGATAAAGCGGTATAGAATATGAGTGAGTGAGTGAGTGAGTATTTAATTTTCTGAGAATGGTGTAAAATAAGAGTATGATAACAACATTAGAGGGGTGGTGGCTCAAACGATTAAGAATCTGTGTTAGTGACCTGAAGGTCGGGGGTTCAAATCCCAGCACCGCAGAGGGTTTGGCAGCTCATTGTGTCACAGCTCTGAGTTACTGATCGAAAAGTTGGCAGTTCAAGTACCACCGTTATTGGAGCTTTAAGCAAGGCCCTTCTGCAAGGAATCAAAATTTTTTACTGGCGCAGTAATACATATGTGGCAAATAAGAGTTGGTAGGAATCTAATGGGTCCAAGCACCTTTTACAAATTGTCCACTCCTTGACAAGTAACATAAATCAATATGGATTCTATAGATGGGAGATTCATATGAAACAAGATTAATTTTGGTACCCCAACGCTAGCATATTAATATACTTGCTGAAATCTGATCGACTGATGTTGGCCATTATTCTTAATTATTAGAAATCTATTTATAATGCGATACACTAAAACTCAAAATTTACAATGCGATACATTAAAATATTGTTTATGTTTTAAAGCATGTCAGTTCAACTACATAGCTACTGTATCTAATTAATGTTCGACAAAGTATTGGCTGTTAGAAGGCAACCAACCTAGCAGGCTAATTTAGGACGGTAAGGGACCATGGAATACACATTCACATATGTTCTGCTCTTGCCTGAGAAATATAATTCTACCTTGTTATGCCATGATTCATCTTGTACTCCCTGGTTTTGACACGCATCTGTTTTCCTTAGTAATGATTACATAACCAAGTCTTTAATCGTTTGCTGGTCTTTGCAGGCTTTCATATTGTAGGATCACGCCGCAGGGCTGCCTCACTCTGACCTCACAGCTTCTTCCCAGACTTCCACACCTAAAAGTCCTGGATCTGAGAGAGAACAGCTTGAGGCAGACAGGAATTCGATTTCTTGCGACCTATCTACAGAATCCGGAGTGCAAACTTGAGATATTAAGGTCAGTACAGTGTGTCCGCTGGTGACTTGAGTATCTTCATGAACTTCATGAATAGTGATCCTAGGGTTAAGGTTAATGTGAATAGACTTACAGGTTTAAATTCCCACTCCTAGACTGAAAGACTGCAGAGTTACCCCAGAAGGAAGTAAAGCTCTAGCTTCGGCGCTGATCTTAAATCCGTCCCACCTGAAAGAGCTCGATCTCCACTGGAACAATCCGGGAGACGACCCAGGAGTCGAGCAACTGGCTGATGTCATGAAGGATCCACGCTCCAAGCTTGAAGTCTTGTGGTTAGAATTTTCTTTCAACATCTACAAAGCAAAGATTTTCAACCAATGTCCATGTGATACATCATAGTGTATAAATATATGCGATATGAATGAAACAATTTCCTTTTTTTTGTTTTGATTTCTTTCATTTACAGGTTAAGTTACGGCCTGCTCACTGAGAAATGCTGCCAGGCTCTTGCTTCTGTTCTCAGGTGCCCCTGTGGTTCTCTCAAAGCGGTGGACCTGAGCGGAAACTCGATTCAGGACACCGGAGTAGAGCTGCTCTCTGATGGTCTGAGAAGCCCACATAGCAAGTTAGAGATACTGAGGTCAGTCTGACTATTAACTTTTAGATCACTATCATTGTCGTCCATACAGCTTAATCCTGTATACAGGGTTGCAGGGGACACGGAGCGTATCCAAGGATTTTAGCCTTAGAGTACAAGGTGGGGTACAGACTGCACAGGGTGCCAATCCATTGCAGGGCACAAACATACACACACTCATTCGGGCAATTTGGGAACGCCAATTGACCTAATCTGCATGGCTGTGGGAGGAAACCTGAGTACCCAGATGAAACCCACCAAGCACGGGGAGAAATTAAAATATATTTTATAGCCATTTTTATAGGATCATTTTTGACTCACCCTCGTATATTGTATACAGTATATATTTGTATTTAGTAATTGCTGATTCTGAAGCTGAGACGGTAATATGTGTTAGTTGTCTTGATTGATTAATAGACCAAATGGATGAAATAAAAAAGATTTCTTTTATCTTTCTGCAGATTGGCATTTTGTGGGATCACAGAAAAAGGAGCTGCATCTTTGGCTTCTGCTCTTACTGCAAATCCTGTAACACTCAAAGAACTGGACCTGAGTGAGAACCTTGTTGGAGACTTTGGAGTGAAAGCACTCTCACTTGTGTTAGAGGATTTTAACTGCAAGTTACACACACTCAGGTAAAGTGTGAATGCATTTATTTAACATTAACATGTTTCCCTATTGGCCTGATGCGTCCTGAAACTGGAAACTTCTCCGAACAGGCTTAGACAGGGTGGAATCACGGAGGACGGCTGTATCGCTCTGGCTTCGGCTCTGACCTTGAACCCCATCCATCTCCGAGAGCTGAACCTGGGAAACAACGAGCTAACGGACGCAGGGATAAAACATCTTTGTGACGTCCTGAACAGTGACAGTGAACTTTTCCGATTAGAGTGAGAGCTTTACTGTGGAGTTTTAATTCGTACAAACATTCAAGCAAACATTATACAGTACTTATACTGTACTCCTGACCTTCTGCTTTATCATCACGTTAGGCTGAACGAGTGCGGCGTAACCGAGAGCTGCTGCGATTCACTGGCGTTGGTTCTCCTGAAAGAGCGCTCTAGTCTCAGAGTATTGAATCTGGGAGGAAATAAATTGCTCGACTCAGGAGTGAAGACTCTCTGCGTCGGAATAGAAAATCCAAACTGCAAACTGGAGATATTGAGGTACTGGAATGTGTTCTTTAACAATAGTACAATTACATCAAAGTAATGAACACTGAGAAAAAAATTAACCATGATGAATTTGTCTGTTTTCAGGCTGTTTAACTGTGGAGTTTCTGAACAAGGATGTGAAATCTTAGCGTCAGTTCTGAGCAGAAAGCACTCAGTCGTAAAACAACTGGACCTTAGTGAAAATAACCTTAAAGACACGGATACAAAGCTGTTGAACATCTTACTCGAAGATCCAGGCTACGAACTAGATCAAGTCAAGTAAGTATTTCTTTCATGGTAAAGAAGAAAGTAAGATATAAAACACATGGAGGCATCGATGTATTCAAGTTTATCAAAAGTCTGTAACTGTTTATATGTACAGTAGTAGATAGAAAGGTTATAGAACACACAGTGCATCAATGTTTTGGTGGAACAAAGGAAAGACCTACTCAATATTAGGTGTATTAATCTATTTATTATAAACCATTACTAAGATTATGTTGACTGTCAAATGAACTCCTTGAATTAGCTACAGAAACAATAGCTTATCAGAATGCATAAATAATAACAAAGAATAAATGTATTAAGTGATTAATCAGACTCAAAAATGTAATAGTGCTTTAATAGTAGTATAAGTTGTTTTAATTTTGTCAACAAGCTAATATAACATGTTTTTATTTTTAAAGAACTGCTTGAGTGATAATGTATTGTTCATACCTACACTATTCTGTATTTCTTTTTTTTTTATCCCAGTTTATACTGAACAACACAAGGGATGCGATCAGGAGACGATCAGACCTGACAGCAAACAACCTGTGGACTTTTGGGAGCTACTCCAGAATTATATTTAATTTTTATTATGTTATGCAGGTGCACTTTTTTAAAAGGGACATTATATTATATATAATGCTCAGATTTTTGTTGTTTCATATGGGAACTAGTGTAGTCACTTCTGTCTTACAGTCAGTTGTGTCAGTTACAGTAACTGGACTGATGATTGTGCAACAGATTTTGATGCAACATGATCAGTTAAGGTCATTTTTTGTCAATTCAGATTGAATTGTATGAGTTGTTGCACATTTTCTTTAAATGTATATGATAAGCCTTATTAAGAAATACATTTTAATTTATTTATTGATGTATCCGTGTAATAAATCAATGTTGACTATAAAATGAAATTCGAAAATGAACTGTCTCGCATGACCCAAGGCAAGTTCAGTCTGATCCTCTGACACTGCTCGACTGGTCCCACCATCTCTCAGGGAATGAAGAAGACATGCATCTAGACTGTTTTTTGATCTGGCTCTTAGATGGTGAAATCACCTTACTCTAGATGTCCATACAGCTGAGACACTGGTGACCTTTGAGTGATGGCTAAAGACCTACTTCTAGTTATTAACTCAGTGTAAAGATGAATTTAATTATGGAAAGCACTGATATGTCACTCTGACTTCACGTCTGCCAAATGCTGTAAATGGAAATGAATGTATGTAATGGGTTAGTTCCCCCTAGAGTTGGGACTTATTTATTGATTAAAAAAAACAAACAAACTCATTGGCACTGACTGAAACCCCTATAAAAATCTATAGGTACAATCTCTGTGCTTTTACTTAGCACACATTGGTGTCACTTTGTTTAAGCGTTTTTAACGCGGGTAGGTGACTGTCGAGTGTGGATCTTACATTACAGTATATAGCCATAATGTCATGTTGGAATAAGAAGGAGCCGTCCCCAAACTGTTTCCACAAAGTTAGGAGCACGAAATTGTCCGAAATGTCTTGGTATGGTAAAGAATTAAGAGTTCCGTTCACTGGAACTAATGGGCTGAGCCCAACTCCTGAAAAACAACCCCACCCAAGTCCCAACATGACTGCTCCCAGTGCACAAAGCAAGGTCCATAAAGTCATGGATGAGCTAGTTTGGTGTGATGCACCTTGACTGGCCTCCATTGAGTCCTGACCTCGACCCGATAGAACACTAGTGGGAACACGCTATGGCAAACCATGTGTTCATGGAGCTGGATTTATGTCCAGAATCGTCTTAATAGAACATAATCGATCTGCTTCATTTCAGTGTAGGAAAATTGTACTGCTACATCCCTATCCAATTGTGTTTGGGACAGTTTGGAGAAGGTTCCAATATTGGTGTGACGGTCAGTTGTCCACTTCATTTTGGTCATATAGATTTTGTTTATGCGACATATTGAATGCAACTGCCTTTTTATCCAACAATCAAATTCAATTGCAGAATACATCATATTGCAAGAACATTAGCGACAAAAAAAAAAGAAAAAAGAAGAATGTGCACTTTCATAAATTCTGATGATTTTACATACCAAAGCAGAATCTGTTTTAGTTCCAGTCAACATGTCCCTTTATTACTGGACATATTTCCATGAAATGAGACAGAACAAATTTAAGTCTATTTAGGTCCACAGGCATGTATTTACACTACAAGTCAACAGTACAACAAAAATAACAGGTACAAACACAGAGGTGAAGGACAGATTTCATTTCTGAAATGTTACATAAAAAGGCATGAAAAGGTAAATCCAGACATCAAGCAGTATGCTTGTAGACCTGAATACTATAATACCACATGTGGTGTTTTCATGGCAGTGGGTGAGAAGATAAAACAAACATTTTCACTTTCAGCAAACTGCATTACAAAAGTCCTTTTTTTCCCTTGGTGGTCCTTCTGTGGTTCAGTTATTTACAAAAAGCCCAAAGCTTCACCAGTAGAAAGTTTTGGTCAGAAAGCTGGCCGCTGAGCTCAGCCAGCTCCCACTGGCATCCTGTTTGGCATTAGTGCGAGAGATGGCACGGTCTGTCTCCTTCTCTGGGCTCTCGTCTTCTGGTAGATAATCGGGCACGTGATTATTCTCTTCTATGTGTGTGTCTGTAGTGCTGAGCGGGACAAGAATCTGCAGGATTAAGGTTACGGTTACTGGTTGAGCATACATGTTATCATTTTTTTTATCGTGTAATGAGTATATTTATTTGTAAATAATAAAATAGAAAATGTAAGATTTTGATCACAAAAACCCTGGCTCTCAATGTTGGAAAGAACAGCATATTCTCTCAGTGACACCTGCTAATCACTGGCATCTGAGTTTATGCATGGAGATGAGGACAGATCACATTTCCTCCGATTTGCACTGCGGCAGTTCGTAAAGATGCAGAGAACGGTTTCATATGTCCTTGAGGAAACACAATATACCCTACCCTCCCTGGCTGATAGCTGCTGTATGATGGAGAGAACTGGCTAGCCGGTGGGACAAAGGACAAAGGTCTACTAAAAGTTAATCAGTGATGTTTGTGATATTGTAAACATATACACCCACCAGCCATCAACACACAAAACATGAAGCCCAATATTGTGTAGGTGCTACCTCAGGGCATGACTCCACAATCCACTGTGTGTGCACTGTGGTGTGTGGCACGGGGATGCCCAGATGCTTTGGGTACTGTGGGCCTCTGTGGATCAGACCTGTTTCCATGGATTCTGAATCGGATTGAGATCAGGGGGATTTGGAAGCTGGATCAACAACTTTAAACTCTGTCTGCTAAGCCCCATACAAAGCAGGCTATTATTTACTTCGTGTTCTGATACCTTTCTATCATGGCCAGCATTGACCTTTTTCCCAGCAATTTGTGCTGCATTGGCTTTTCTGTGGGATCAGACTCCACAAGCTAGTCACCACAGACATACAGTAGATGGGCCTTGTGTGTTGATTATCCCATTACCAGTTTACTGGTATGAAACTGATGAATAATGTCATTCAATTCAGCTTGCTGTGTTGTTGGTGTTATGGCTGATTGCTGTATATCCGAAACACTAATAACAAATGAGTTCAGTTCTGGGAGCACATTTGAAAGTGTGATTTGTTCTCAAGTCACAAACACCTTTGACAAGAATATACAATATAAAGCATATCAAATACGCTTGACTAAATCTGTCCCCTATCCCCATACTGCCATCATGTGGCCAAAAACCAAAAATGCGCCTAAGGAAATTAATCATGTTAAATGTAACAGTATCTGTGCCTTTAACTCATGAGGAGAATCCCGGACGCCATTTGTCGTCTCAGAGCTGTTTTCCACTGTATTGGACTGTGAACTCTTTTGTTGAGACTTTTACCAAAATTAGGATTATTCACCATCAGAACAGCTTTACAGGATAGCCATTTTCTACCATCGTGCTTTCAGACTGATTCACTGAAACTGGCATGACCAACTCATTTCTCCCACACCTCGACACATACAATAGACCAGACTTTGGACACTTTGGATATCATTGGTATCTGGTGCACTACTGTGTCTATTTTTTATGCAATACACATGAGATACTTCCGTGATAGAACCAGAAGTAGAATTGCAGTCTGTTCGTATCCATGGAAATTCGTAACTCGAATGTTCTTAAGTCCGGGCCTACATGCATCAGTGTCCAGTTTGGACTTCAGACACACACATTATATTACACTGCAGTACAGGCTTTCTGCACAACGGTCATGATAACCCACTGTCCTGCACGGTTTCAGGAGAGCCAAACAAAGTGTGTTGGAAACTCCTGACTATGAATGGCAGGTATTCTTCAGGAGTGAAGATTGGAAAACCTTACGTGTGTGTGTACGTGTATGGTTGCCTTGCTGCAGGACTGAGCACCTACCTCCTCTCCGCTCTCATTCCTCACCACCTGCTGGGCTGAAAGCACTTTAGTTGAAGCAATCGCTGACGCCAGACTCTGAACAGGGAGAAAAGGTGCACACACATGATCCAATTACAAATCAAGTTACAAGTTCAAGCTCTAATATAAGTGATGAAACAAAAGATCTACCTCAGTGGGCAGGTCTGCACGCACACGCACTGTAATTCTCTTCATAGCCATCTGGAATGTGAAACTGATGACTCCTTTAACCTTCAGAAGAGCCTCCTCACAAACACCTCGCCGATCCTGTATCATTTTACATCACACTGGAAATTAAAATGCTGTATACTGCATACTAAAACTCTACGCTTCATCAAGCATTATTTCACTGTTTATTAGACAATATATTAATATGAATATTATTGAGAACATTTGTTTTATGCAACTTATAAATATAGAGGATTTCATCACATTGTTCCTTGTCAAGGAAGGAATGGATCACCTAAAGAAAGATGTTTCAGAATTAAAATTTTTTCCATCCGTGTCTCCATTCCCACCATTCTGCCGATCATGGACGTTCATCCTCAGATTTAAATTTCTCAGTTTTAAAACCCTTTTTAATACCATTTTTATAAACATGTTTCTAGAGCTCTTCGTTTTGTATTTGCAATTCGTGCCAGCTGAGAAAGGACGGTCATAGTAAATCCATTAACACAACATCCATACAGGGTGCTGATACACACTTACCGTCCCATCCAAACCCTGTATGAGCAGGGTTACTGTTTTGGCCTTTTTATTAGAACTATTGATGAAAAACTGAGGTTTATTCCTCCTCATGGGTTGTACAGGAGTTCTGAGAGTTTCTCTTCTCTCTGGAGCACTCAATACTTCATATACCTCTTTAGCAAGGTCTGTGATGTCAGAACGTAGTCTGTTCCTACATGCAGAAATTAAAATTACATGTCAGAATTATATTTTTAAATAAATAAATAAATAAATAATAAAAATGTACTCAGTGAGCATCAGCAGAACCGAGACTTACTTTTCCATCAGAGTCTCCAGGCTCACCATCATACCCAGCTCGTTCTTCATGGAGTTAATATTTTGATGAGATTCTGCCAGGTATCTCAAAGTCTGATGACATGGAACATTAAAGTCACAACATATGCTTTCGCACTACAAAACTACAATACACCAGAGTAACTGGAGTATCTCGTACATCCCTAATTCATGACATTTATGCGTTGAAAGTGTTACAAAAGACACTCATACCTGCAGAGTAGCAAACAGTACTTCAGGGTCTTTGTGGTCTAGGAACAACACGAGACCAGGTAGACAGCCCTCGTCTTTTGCAATGGCCTCCCGATTCTGAGGCTCAGACGCCAGATCCCTCAGCTGGGTCACTACTGACATTGCGTCCATCATCTTGCTAGCTGTCTGCTAAAATTGAAAACAGATCAGATTTAACACAAGGAAGGCTTTTCTCAGATAAAACAGTTATATTAAGACTCCTAGAGTGATTGGATCATTAATGTATTAATCAAAGATGCACATTAGCTGGTTACTAAACTGGATTTATATTGTGATTCTATAAGTATCAAGATGTTAAATAGATTTTTTTCTGATTGTGTAGGTGTAGGCATTCAAGACTAATTTATGCTTGTGTGCTTTGAGACTGATGTAAGCGTGTGTAACAAGTGGGTTTTGAGACTTATTCACTCTCAGAGTTTAGTGTAAAAGACTGATCAGGGGCTTTATAACAGGCATGGCTTTTAGTAATGGAAGCACCATAAAAATGCACCACTCAGAATCTCATGGACTCGCTACAGAATCAGTTATACCCGAGGCTGACTGTCTCATGCCTGATCAAGCGGAGAACTACTGGCCAACTGACCCTGGTATCTCTATTATAAATGTATAAAGAAAATGAACAAAAATTTATTTATTTTGGGGTCAGGGTGGCACACAAAAGAATTGTGATTCATAAGTGTATTGATTTTCCACCCCTACCTCTACTAGTAGGACAACTGAGTAAAGCTCACTTGCCATTTGGAAACTTGTACTAATAATGCTCAGCAGGAAATCATGCAGAATTCAAGGCTTATTATTACATGTCAAGAACATCACATGTTCCTTATGCACTCCTCTCACCCTCCAGATTTGCCTGACTCATCTTGATACTCGAACTTTTCCACTTGTGACTCACGTTCAGGTCTGCTGTGGATACTATAATGTGGACATCCTAAAGATTCATACTTCCTAAAAACAGCTTGTGGACAAGATTTACTATTATTACCGTTATTCTTAAGCTCATCATCGCATGATCTTGACGGATCCTGCACATTTTACCTGCTGTGACCATAAAAACGGCCAAATGGGAAGGACACTGTTTTGTTTTAGTTTCTTTCAAAATTTAAACAGGAATTCTTCCTTGTCACTGGCCAAAAGCGTGTGGACACCGGACAACCATAACGATATGTACTTCTTGAGGCGGCACGGTGTCATAGGGATTATCACTGTGGCCTCACACCTCTAGGGCCAAGTGTTGGAATAGAAAAGAACCTTCCCCAAACTGTTGCCACAAAGTTGGAAGCACCGCATTGTCGAAGATGTCTTGGTATGCTGAACCATTAAGTTTGCCTGGGGATAAGGGGCCTAATTGAAACACCTGAATTCAGTAATTAATAGGTTTGGCCAAATACTGTAATTATGTCCATAGAGTGTACAATGGTTTGATAAAGTTTTTTAAGGCAGGGGTATTTCATCGGTTAAGGTTCAAACCCCAACACCACCAAATTAGCACTGTTGAGCCCTTAACCCTCAACTGCTCAGATGTATAATGAAATAAAAATGTAAGTCACTCTGGATGAGGGCCTCTAACAAATTCTGTAAATAACACTGTACTGTCCATTGTCCAGGATTGTATAATAGTGTGTTGTGTCCCTTTATTTCTGGGCAGGGGGATCTCAGTGATTAAGCTGTTTCACGACTGATCAGAAGGGCCCAATTAAAAACCCCATCAGCACCAATATGTTGCTATAGTAGGGCCCCTTGAGGAAGGAGCTTAACCCTCCACTGCTGAGATGTATAATGAGATTAAAATACAAGTCGTTCTGGATAAAGGCGTCTACCAAAATATTAATAATAACTAGGAATTATGTTTCCAAAAAAAAGTGCTGAAATTCTGACTATTCCATTCCATACTTGCATCTCAGACTTGACCATCCAGTTGTCCATTTAAACATTTACCTCATAACAAATGCTACATTTATATTTCACACCCTTTTGCATCCTCCATTTCCTAGCAGCTCATGATGTGCCAGGTTAACGTAGCTAATTATCTAACTAGCATTAGATAGCAACTGTGATGGTTGTTCCATCAAACAAAAAATGTCCACATCACACCTATAACTGTTAAAACGGATTCAAACGGTTTAAAGTTTGCTGTTACAAAATCCTAAGCTAAAAGCGTAAGGCGAGCTCGAGACACCAACGTCACCTCGAGTTAGCAACAATGCTAACAACCGTCCTGTTTCACACAGCTACAAATCTCTTACTTTGATTTCTAGACGCTATAGAACCTTTAATAACGTCATTTTCTTAAATTAAATTCGCTTTATTTTATGTTTGAGATAATACCTAACCACACTTAATTTAATGAAAAAATAATTTAAATCCTTACCGTTTAACGTTGTCACATCCACACTGACCGCAAATACAAAATTCGCACTAACTGTATTTCTCACAACGCCATTGGTCCGCCCGGTGCTCGCGCAAATCAAGACCGGCCACTGTAATTGGCTGGATGCAACCTTAGTTTGGTTTTGTCCAATCAGATGCGGCTTTGCTTCAAACAGCTTTATTTGAGTTCTCGGACACATAGCATGAGCGCGTGAGTTAAGAGGTTAGTAGCTCTGTATTTTGTGTCTTGATTTAAGTAACGAGTAAGTGCATATATGTTTAAATTGTACATATATATATTGTGCAGTATGAGCATTTGATCGTTTTGCATAAGTCAATTTGGTTCGCATGGTTTGTTCATCGTTTCAGAATTGAAGGACATGCCGTGTCTTTGATCCTCCTGCATCACTGTGTTCATCAGCTTTACACTGGGAGCAGAAGATCAGAAGGGGTCATGTCTTTACTTGAAGACCTCGTCCATCTCATCAGATGCGTCCTGGAATATTTTGGGGTTCCCCAAGAGATGGTGTGTGGGCAAATACTTTTTGATATTCTCCAATTATTGTTTAAAAAAAAAAACACTAAATGGGTTGCTATCATCTCTAACCTCCATTTGCTTCATTGCAGCTGGTCCCAGTTTGGGAGAACAATTTATGTGGACAGTATCGCAGCATCGTCCGTATGATTGGAACCAATCTCCCGCTGACACCCTGTCCTCGGATCCACTTCCAGGTACAGTGACCTGATTATTGTTACAGTAATGCAGCAGTATACAAGGGCTTAGTGGTTAGAACTGTTGCGTTGCACTTTCAGGGTCTGGTTTTGATTCCTAACTCAGGTTCTGTGTATGTGAGGAGTTTGCATGTTTTCTCTGTGATTGGTGGGTTTCCTCCAGGTATTCCAGTTTCCTCCCATAGTCCTAAAACATGCAGATTCGGCTAATTGAGTGTGTGTACCCCTGCGATGGATTGGCACTCCGTCCAGGGTGTAATGTCTTCTGGGATAGGCTCCAGGCCTCCTGCAATCCTGTAAACAGGATGTAGCGGTATAGATGATGAGTGATTGAGTATACATTAATGTGGTTTTGAGACTATTAGTGTCACTATATGGACAAAAGTATGTGAACAACTACTGGTTGTTGTTAGTCTTTCGGCTGCTCCCGTCGAGATGTTGCAACAGTGGACCATTCAATTCACTCACAACTTGGCACAGGTTTTACGCTAGATGCCCTTCCTGACGCAACCCTCCTATTTTATTCGGCATCTTGAAATCGGCACTGCATCCAGTGGCTGGGATTAGGTGGGAATCAAATCCGGCATTATGCATATCAGACGAGCAACCTAGCAATGCCCACCAATAGTCATTTTTGTCAATTTGTCATGTCATTTTTGAAAATCCTGTTTTAGATTTAGTTCTTCTCTGCTGTTCTGAAATCCTCCAGTCTCTTGCAAAGTCTTTCCACTACAATGTCATTTAGTACAGAAGACTTGAAACACAGTACGGTGATGAGACTATTGGTCACAGTAAAATATTTTAGTTGGGGTAGCTTTTTAAAGAAGGCATATATGTTTGTGAATTACATTCTCGGTCGAGCTTACTGCAATAGTTCCAATGAACATTCAGCCAGTAGAACTCTCTCATGAAAAATAACAGCCAGGTTTATTATCACCAAAGGCGTTCTGTTTTTGTGGGACAGTGCATGCACTTGTACAGCCTGCATTTGCACGTTACAGGAATTCAGCTGGGAGTTATTACCGTATACAATACCACTTCCACATGTTTGGGCCATTAAAGGAGTTCCTGGGAGGCCAGCGTTTAAGCCTTGAAGCAGGCAGTCTTAATATGGATCTGGCATACTGAGAAAAGTTGATGGGTTCCAAGCACTAGTGAAACACAGGGATTATCTCATTAGTGTTAATTAGGGGATTATATAGAGATATAAAGGTGGTTTTTACCCTCCTAGCTGTGTTCTGTTATTCTACACAAACAAAAGTCCTGGTTTGACTTGAACATTGTATGTTATGAACAGTTTAATGGAAATACTCCTGACCACTTGGAGTAGTGCATTGATTCAATGCCTTTTTTTAAATGAAGCTTTTAATGACTTTGCCCTTTTTGCTCTTCTCTCTCTGATCAGGTTCCTTTACAGACAATCAGGAGACATGGCCATATCGAGGTTTCAGTCGATACTCCTGCAATTCCATCTCTAGCAGATGTGCTGTGGGTGGCCGAGGATGAAGGAGACAACTACACCAAGTTCAGGTAGTTGGCGAGATAAAAAAGAGCTTTTATACTTTAGGTTGTTTGTAATGCTGCACTGTAAACTCAGCTACAGTTGCAAGAATATATGGAGAGGAAACAGTGTGGTGTTAAGCCCAAACTGGATCAAATGTGTTTATCAGTATAATAATCACACATACACAAAAGTTCAATTACAATGCATCCAAATGCAGATAATCAGCCAGTATGTTATACATATGTTCCTTAATTTAAATAATTAATAAATAAAATAAAATCAAGTCCAACGTTTTTATATTGCTTTAAAGGACACTGTTGCATTGCAAGCGACTTCCATATCATATCCTAATGTGATCGCTATTGCAGAAATTCTGTCCCACTGAGAAAACAAGGATGGCTGCAGGGCTTTGAAACTTCAGCAGCTGTGTGTGTACGACCTGGTCCTGCATCCCTGCGAGAACAGAAATCACGCACAACACAAGCATCAAGCACACAACCAGAAGCCTTTAAGAAGATCCAAGCACTGGAGACGGAGCTCCAGAAATTACGAGCTCAGATTGCGATGATTGTCACCACTCCAACAGGTAAGCACCCAATCACAAATGAACTGAAGTAGCAAACATTAGAATTTTTATTAAAAACTTTATAAGTTATACAATGGGTGTTCAAGTGAAACCGGGACTTTTGATTGTGCAGAATAATAGAACAGTTAAAAAAGTAAAAAAAACTCCCTTCATTTCTTTATATAATCTCCAGCTACACTAATGCTCTTATCCCAGCGTTTCACTAGCGCTTGGATACCATCAAGTTAAAACTTTTTCTTCTGTTAATATGAATCAGTTTTACTGATTTTTATTACAAGTCCCTGTTTGACTTGAACACCCCTTGTATATTAGCAGAACTGTTGAAGCCTCTTGGATAAATGGATTAGTATCTAAATACCCATTTCCAGTTCACGTAATATTTCACTGTTTCTTTTTCTTCCAGCAGACAGTTTCCTCCCAAGCAATCCGTCCACTCCATGTTCACGTCTTACCCCCCCTGTGCTTACCTCGACTCCTTTCGCAGCTCCTCCACCACCACCACCACCACCTCCTCCACCTCTTCCACCTCCTCCTGCACCTGGGGTTGGCTCAGAGCAGGTCTCTGTGACAGATATGATTAGACAGAGGCAAGCAGCCAGGAAGGACAAAGCTGGAGTGAATGAGACATCACCAGCTGCAGTTCCTTCCATGTTAGATGTCCTGAAGGATATGAACAAAGTTAAACTTCGGAATGTGGAGAGGTATGCCTACCTTTTGAGTTGCACGATTTTTCTTTATTGCTGTTTCTCTGTTTAAATCTGCAATGCAGGCTTTACTTTAAAAATATTTTAGTGCCTCCTGCTGGCTACGAGGCAAAATGCAGTCACAAAGAAAATGCTCTTCTTCAAATAAAGTAAATTATAGATGAGGGTAAAGCTTGTGGAGTTATCTGGTGGTCAAATGAAGTACAATATAAAGACGCTAGATGGAAATTAATATTATTACAATGCAAACTGAGGTGAAATTGGTGCAAATATCTCAGCTAGAAAAATCTCTGCATTGCAGAAACTTGCATGCATTTATCTGGAAACCAGATATTATTATATTAATTGTTGTGATGATCTTGCTATTAGCTTTATGATTTGTTCACATTTGTAAATGTTGTAAATAATTAAAATTATGGTCAACATGCTTTTAAAAACCATAACCGGTATCTAATCATTTAAAAAAAAAATTGTTTATATATGTTGTCTCAGATGCACTTTAGGACTACATGGCTAATTTTAAAACCAACCCTTATTGTCTTACACAGTTTGTATTACGAGGCTTGCTCTTCTAATCATGAATCATATTCAGTTCTGTACTCTGTACATATAAATGTACAGTGGAAAGTAAACCTATGTCAGGGTCTGTACAAGGTGAAATGTGGTCTTGTTTAAGCAAATAATCTGTAAAATAGCTCTTTGTGCGACGAGTTTGGTACAGCTGCAAGGGGAAAAGGCCATGCGCTTCATGTTTTGCAAGTTGTTCATGCATTGAAGATATTTTGCAGAAATATCTTGTTTAAATATAGCTATTTGTGTAGTAGCTTGTTTTCTAGAATTAGCATAAATGTTTAGTGAAAAGACTTGACTCCTGTCATATTATCTATTCTCATAATCAGTTTGTTTGCTCTACTTCATACTGATTATCCTGTCAGGTTAGCACTAGCTATCTTTAGCAGGAATTGTTATAAATGTTTATAAATCTGATCTAAAATTATCCTAGAACTCCTGTCAGGTTACCTCATATTAGCTATTATGCTACCTTAAGCAGCAAATATAATAATTATTCATAAATATTGAGGAACGTTGGCATATGAATGCCCTCCCTTACAAATTTGTAATTTTAGCAAGAAATTTGCATTAGCATTTGAAGCATTTTTTATGGCATACGAACAAACGACCCAAACTAGCCACCGGCTAAGTTAGACGTACGTCCGGAAGCCATTCAAAACTTGTTTGCATCAGTAGAAAGCCAAGCGAAGCAAGTTTATTAATTTTTATTTAATTGTTTTTTGCAAGATTTTTGCATTTTGTGATAGATTTAGAGAAGACATGGCACCATGGGTCCGAAGAAAGTTGTCAAGGATGGTAGCAAGAAGAAAAGGGAACCGCTTTCAGTGGTAATTAAGAAAGAAATAATCTCTAAAAAGGACTAAAGGAATCATAAATTAAGGTTATGTGAGTTTTAATGTCGATTTATTTAATATTTTACTTAAACTTGCCTATTTTTCCTAAATGTTTTGATTGTTTTTATATGCAAAAATATGACTATAGTGTTGAAAATTGGTAATGTTTGTAACATTGTTGGGTGACTGGATTGGATTATCTGCATTTACTGTACATTATTATGCAATACAAATTTCAACTTTAAGAACTTGCTCCCAGTACGAATTAAATTCGTTTGAAGAGGTACTACTGTATGACCTAACATCTTCTCATAAATCTTATCACACTGCCTCGTATTAGCTATTAGGCTAGCTTTAGTGATAAAGGTTATGATTTTAATTATGACAGAAATCCGACCCATTTTACTTTATATTAGCTACTAGGCTAGCTTTAGTCGTAGAGATTATAAATAAAGTCTAAAATCCTGTCAGAAATCCTTTTAGGTTAGCACATGTTACGGTAGCTACTAGGTTAGCCTTAGCAGGAATTATTAATAATGTTCATATTTATGACCTAAAATTCACACTGAAATCCTGTCAAGTTGTCTCAAATTAACTTTAGAAGTAAATAATGAATATTTATACGGAGGTACCTCAGCATACGAATTTAATCCGTTCTTAAGGCGAAACTTAGTACATGTATTGTGAAACACGTTTTCTCTTAGGAAGTAATGTAAATGCCAATCTATTCCACCCACCCAAAAATGTTGGTGTCCAATTTCCAACACTATAATTTATATTATCTTTTAAATATATATAATATTTTTTACATATAAAAACAAAAAAAAAATAGAAAAGTATGTAAATGAAGTAAAATATGAAATTAAATGAAGTTTTATAATCTATTTATCATAATTTATGATTCCTCTTTGTATCGGCTGTTTTAAAAACAAAACTGAAATTGCCTTCCTTTTCTTCTTGCCCCCGTTCTTGATAACATTCTTGGGACCCGTGGTGCTATGTATTTGCTAAATCTTGTACAAAATGCAAAAAAAATCCAACAGAAGAATAAAAAAAAACACTGACTTCCCCTGGCTTTCCTCTGACGCAAACTCCCGGACATACTCGCAACAGCTAGTGATCTTTTCAGCTCAGTTCGTTCACTTGTATGCCAAACGTCTTGCAAAATTTCAGTTCTCAAGGTGAATATTTGTAGGACGGGGCGTTCGTACGCCGAGATACCACTGTAAATGTTTTATGCCAGATACCCTAACTGACGCAGCCCTCCCATTTGATCCGGGCTTGGGAGTTTGGGGATTGGGTGGGATTCGAACCCAGGCCTTCCACATGGCAGGCGAGAAACCTACCACAGAGCCATCAATGCCCAATGAACATTTATAACTATGATTTAAAAATCCTGTCAGAAATATTATAACCAACTATAAGCAGCCATAAAAAAAATATAATCCAACCAAACCATCAGAATTCAGAAAACATTATTTTGAATAATATCCTGAGTGCATAAACACCTGGAAAGACAGACTGTGCTAGGGCTGAACCACTAACTAACCTCTAATCAAATTATTTTAAAGAATTCTGTGTTCATGTGCACCTTAGAAACATACTGTTGTTAAATCGAGCAGCTTGTAGCATAGAACATTTGGATACATTTTGGCTTTAGTGAAGACTGTGATCATAAAAAAACTTTCAAAGAAATAAACAATTTGTAGTTAATATTAGTAAATAGTAATCATTATTAATAATAATAATATATAAATAGTAATGGCATAAAAAATTATATTAGTTGATTATAGATTGCAGAATCTCCCTCTATTTTACTTCAAAATGCAGTGATCTCCATGTAGGATTAGAGTCGTACAAAGAAGAAATGTCCGTTTATATATTGACCTGATCTATGTGTGCTGTGATGTTTTAAAAAAAAAAAAATTTTTTATAGGTCGCCTGGAGGAACGCCTGTACGAAAAAGAAGGAGTAAAGGAATGGTGTCTGCGTCAGACCCCGCTGCTCTTATTGCTGAAGCTTTGAAAAGAAAGTTTGGACACAAGCAGAGAGACAACTCGTTTGATAAGGAGAACCGATCGGCTGAACCCTCACCGTTCAGCAGCCCCGACACACCCAGAGTAAGATGTTTTTCAGCTCAGTGTTTCTAGGAACTGAACAGCTGTGCTGTGGGATAATACAGTGGATATAAAAAGTCTACACACCCCTCTTAAGATGCCGGATTTTTGTGACATTAAAAAAAAAACATTAGACCAAGATAAATAAATTCAGAATTTTTCCACATTAAATCCCATCCAGCCCCCAACCCCCTCCCCCTAATTATGTGTCACATTTAATCAGTTGAAGGTGGAAAAAGTTCTAAAATTATTTCTCTTGGTCTTTTTTTAACTTTATTTTTACGTCACGTCACAAAAACCTATTTGCTGATGCACAGTCCATATGATGTGCTTTTTAATTATAATTATATCTTTTATTAAATTATTTATTATTATTATAGCCGTATAATATAATTATAATTGTCTTAAAGAGGACTTATTTCAGACAGTGAGACTAGGGTAATAAAGTAAGCGATCATGTACAGATAAAGTTACAGAAAAATGTTTTTTTACTTAACTTTTCTTTCCTATTTTATTAGACCTTTTCATTTTAAGGAACTTCATTGACCAATTTACAGTTATTGCATCTGATTTCTGGATTAAACTTTTGAGTGTTCAACTAACAAACGTCAAGCTGAAGAAATCTTTGGATAGGCCTTGTGATTACAACGGGGATTTCCCCCAAGGGGAAATGGTGAGGGGAAGTCGATGAGGGTGCGTCAAAACCGTATTGGAATGCAGCCAGTGTAGAAAACAAAACAATGTAGAAAGAGCAACTTATTGTGTTCTCATAAACCTTCGGTTTTCAACATTCCAGAGAATATTAAGGTTGCATGTTCAAAAAGTTATTTTGCTTCTGTTTTTAGAATGGAACGCATTGAAAGTAAGTGAAAAGGAAAAAAAAAAAAAAACATTACATTGAATGAAAAATCCTACATTTCACAACAATATTGCACATTTTCATCATTGCCGTTCTAATTTTATACATACCCAGCGGTTACGTTACAGATAAACCGTTTGCTGTTATTTAAATCATTTGAAAAAAGGGTCAACTAAAGGGTGGTATGATTTGGCCAGACGCGGGTTGTTTTCTAATTTGCACGTTGTGAAAGGTTTTGTTCCTCATATGCAGTACAATAGCGGTTTTGTCAGCACGGACAGTTGTCTATTTATTACATTTTCATGTTCTACATCTATAGGTATAGATAAGAAACTAGTTTATTCCTGTTAACATCTATAAATAGTTATAAGCGTCATTTCCTTACCAGACATTTTTTTTATTGAATTGCAAAAGGCAGCAATATATCACAGGTAATACGGGTAGTAGTCATACATTTTATGTCGCGTTTGTCAATAATGTAACTGTTTATAAGTTTTATACAGTTATTTAAATACATTTATAAGTAAATCGTGTCGCCCTACAAGAAAGCCCGAACAGGAATCGAACCAGGACCCTGACGGCAAGTCAACAGTGCTAACCATTATCCATATTAATGATTATTTTTATATTTGTAATTTTTTATGATGATTTGTTTATGTAAGACGTCAGTCATTCAAGTCATAGTGTAAGTTGTAACTGGCATTGCATTGATAGACAAGCCTTTGATCTGCCTGTGTGAACTATAGGGGGATCCCCTTAAAGACCACAACACCATGTAGAGGGTTTGAGTTTTTGCAGGGAAGCTGAACGTGACTGAGTCATGTTATTGTTATTGTTATTATTATTATCATGATTATTATTATGACTATTTTATTTATTAGAATGTGGGTACATGGTGTGGTTTTGAGTAGAAGGTATAAACATACAGTACCAGCAGGATGTCTCAATTTTCATATAAGCAGTTGAGGCTTACCAGCAGATGGCGCTGTTATTCCTATAGAAGTGTAATATATATTTTGGTCGCGGCCAAAAGTTTTGAGAATTACATAAATATTGGAAATTGGAAAAGTTGCTGCTTAAGTTTTTATAATAGCAATTTGCATATACTCCAGAATGTTATGAAGAGTGATCTGATCACTGAATTGCATAGTCCTTCTTTGCCATGAAAATTAACTTAATCCTGAAAAAAAAATTCCACTGCATTTCATTGCTGTCATTAAAGGAGCTGCTGAGATCATTTCAGTAATCGTCTCGTTAACTCAGGTGAGAATGTTGACGAGCACAAGGCTGGAGATCATTATGTCAGGCTGATCGGGTTAGAATGGCAGACTTGACATGTTAAAAGGAGGGTGATGCTTGAAATCATTGTTCTTTCATTGTTAACCATGGTGACCTGCAAAGAAACGCGTGCAGCCATCATTGCGTTGCATAAAAATGGCTTCACAGGCAAGGATATTGTGGCTACTAAGATTGAACCTAAATCAACAATTTATAGGATCATCAAGAACTTCAAGGAAAGAGATTCAATTCTTGTTAAGAAGGCTTCAGGGCGTCCAAGAAAGTCCAGCAAGCGCCAGGATCGTCTCCTAAAGAGGATTCAGCTGCGGGATCGAAGTGTCACCAGTGCAGAACTTGCTCAGGAATGGCAGCAGGCAGGTGTGATAAAAGACTTTTGGAAGATGGCCTGGTGTCAAGAAGGGCAGCAAAGAAGCCACTTCACTCCAAAAAAAAACAT
>QMIH01000004.1:974507-987415 GCA_003987875.1 Clarias batrachus | reverse complement strand
TACCAAAACACCCTCCAACAGCAACTTCTTCCAACAATCCAACAATAGTTTGGTGAAGAACAATGCATTTTCCAGCACGATGGAGCACCGTGCCATAAGGCAGAAGTCATAACTAAGTGGCTCGGGGACCAAAACGTTGAAATTTTGGGTCCATGACCTGGAAACTCCCCAGATCTTAATCCCATTGAGAACTTGTGGTCAATCCTCAAGAGGACAAACAAAACCCCACTAATTCTGAGAAACTCCAAGAAGTGATTATGAAAGAATGGGTTGCTATCAGTCAGGATTTGGCCCAGAAATTGATTGAGAGCAGCCCAGTCGAACTGCAGAGGTCCTGAAAAAGAAGTGCCAACACTGCAAATACTGACTCTTTGCATAACCGTCATGTAATTGTCGATAAAAGCCTTTGAAACGTATGAAGTGCTTGTAATTATATTTCAGTACATCACAGAAACAACTGAAACAAAGATCTAAAAGCAGTTTAGCAGCAAAYKYTGTGAAAACTARTATTTGTGTCATTCTCAAAACTTCTGGCCACGACTGTAGACATAATATTATTTCATCTCGAGTCTTCATTTGTATTTGTTTACAGGTTCCACTCTTCCCGAGACGCAGTCAGGGCCGAAACCATTCGTCACCTTTAACCCGTGGATCAGACGGGAAATGTGATGTAAAATAGTCTGACGAAGAGCCTTTGAAGATTTTATTTGATTTTTTTTTTCTTGTTTTCACTTTCTTTCAGCCCCCGCAGTCTCGTGGTACTTTTTCTTCCTTAGCAGGACACATGAGCTGACGTTTTTAAGCATTTTTTAAAATCGCTTGGATTGCTTTGTTTTTATACACTTCTGCAGTTTTTACACTGGTGTTTGTGTTCACTGTGAATATAAGGTGCTGGATCATAGCAGTTCTAAGTTTGGGTCAAGCCTTTACCTTATGGACCTCTCTTATGCAATTCATTAAAATGGTTTTATTGTTGTTTTTATTACTATAATATGAGGGGTGTTCAAATCAAAGCAGGACTTTTGATTGCGCAGAATAACAAAACACAGTTATGAAGTTCTTTACATCTGAACCTTCACGCTGGCCTCCTAGGAACACCTTTAATGGCCCAAACATGTGGATGTCAGGACTGTACGGGGGGCGTTGGGGGGTTGTGGTCATAACTCCCAGCCGAGTTCCTGCAACTGCGAGTGGTGTTTATGAATGGTTGGTTGTGTGTCCAGTTCCAACAACCAGGCACATCTTTTCCGCAAGGTGGTGACAACAAGGACCAGGCGCTCCACTCACTGAATGTTTTACAGGAACGACTGCAGTGGGCTCTGAGCCATTTCGGCCGGGATCGTCATTCACGGACTTTTTTAAAACGTTTGCACCATTCAAATGTTTTCCTCCGACTCAGAGTCTCATCATCGTACTGTGCTTGAAGTCCTCTCTAAAAGTCAAACGATGGTAAGTCTACTGTATGTTCTGCTCATGAAATGACAAGTCCCGGTTTGACTTGAACACCCCCTCGTATTTGTGTATTTGCACTGCTTGGCCTGTCTTTTGGTTTTTCAGAAAACACTGAACTAAAGCGCTCCATATGAAATGCAGGTTTAATTTATGTGGATTTTTTTCCACAGTTGAGCGATTTCACAAACGTTTTGAAAGTAGCAAGTATGAAACGTGTCTGCAGTATTTGTGTGTGTGTGTGTGTGTGTGTGTGTGTGTGTGTGTGTGTGTGTGTGTATGGTATACATGTGTGTAGCATGTCTTTTCATCCATTTCTCCAATGTTTTCCTCTTTCACCCGTTTCATACGATCTCACTTTCATCCATGATCTCATATATTCAACATGAACAAAAAATAATAAAGCAATTGTCTTATCTGTCTTGAATGTTCTCATCAGTTTTGCAAAATTCTGAAGGGTTGAATTATCAGGCTGCATCAAGCAAAGAAAACAGCTGAGGAGATTTTAAATTACTGAAACTCGCTTAAGGAGCCATTCAACACATTATCAAAACCATCACAATGTGAACAGATGAAAAAGGAAATAATGAATTGAGACCATTTCTTTTGCAAGCAGGTTAGTTTTCATCATGCTGTAGAATTGACACTAGCTCTTCAACCTCAGATTTGGTAAAAGGCAAAATTGTACTTCCTGAAAATTTGGATAGTTCATTAATAATACCTTTGAATAATGACAATGGTGTTTGTGTTTAATGATGTTTTGGGTCAGAAAATCGAAAACGGAATTTTCTCAACAGTAAGTAGTTTTTCCACTTACTGGTTATGAGTAATGGTAGATGGGTGCCAATATTTTCAGAGTTGACTGTAAGGTGATGAGGAATAGTGTGATAACAGACACTAGTTGTTAGTCATAATAGCAATCTTGATGCTATTATGTAGTTGTTGTTTTTTTACAAAGCTTAAAAATATATACTCATGGACCAAAGGAAGCTGCACACATATATTTCTTACAAAACTATTTTTCATTGGAATCAATAATAAAGTTTGATTTTATTCAAAAATCTGTCCATCAGCAACTAGAATTTAAAAATTCTGAGTGACAATATACTGATCACTCGTGTGTGTGTGTGTGTGTGTGTGTGTGTGTGTGTCTGTAAGCCTGGACTTTCAGCAGCAGCAGCATTTTCTGTATGATTTCTCAAATGACTCCTTTGAAATGATTCTGTCTTGGATTAGCGTTGTCACTCTTGGCCTTCCAGACATAGGGGGCGATCAAGAGTGGAACCAATCTCTTCCATAGCCTAGAAATGGTGTCCCTGGTAACTCCAAAGCCTCCTTATTCTTGATACCAGGACATGTAAACTGGACATAATCACATGGCAGATTTCATGCATCTCCAGTGTGCACTTTAAAAAAAGATACGAGCTACTGTCAGTTATGTGACAAAGTAATGCTCTATTGAGCATGACGTTAATTTTACCTCAGCTATGTGGTTGAAGTATCAAAACAACTAAAATTATGAATTAGTTTTTTGTAACCGAACAAAATCTTGTATAATCTTTCATAGTGCAAAGATTCTCACCCACTCATCGTCTATATCGCTAGGTGAGGGTGCCAATCCATCGCAGGGCACATACACACTCATACACTCATTGACACACTATAGGCGATTTTGGAACTCCAATTAGTCTAATCTGCATGTCTTTGGACTGTTGGAGGAAACTCACCAAGCAAACTAAAAATAACAATCAAAGCTCCTGAAATGTGACGAGTTGCAAGTATATTCTGCATGTTTTGACTGAAACGAGGTCAACTCCATATTTAATGGTGGCTGTGACCTTAAAATCCCACCTAGCGTGGTGTGTTTAGAGTGGGGTTCTGACTTGTCATATCGAATGTATGGTATAAATGGATATCGATGCCTCACTTGCACTGAGCCTGAAGGAGAGTGCTGGGCCGAGGGTATCACACTCTACCTGACCTTGAAGCGATCGTCTTGGGCACGCTCTGGTGATTACACTTTATGCAGTAAGTTTGTGTTTGTGTGTGGTTGGGGGTGTAATGGAATAAATACATTGTGTGGCATGTGTTGTTTGTTTCTGTAAACCACATCCTTCCAATCACTAAAGGTTAGCATGAAGAGGATGTACTGGTGTACCAAGGCAGGAAATGGTTACACACGAAAATCTGATTAATCCTGTACTCCGCCTCTCGCGTTGTCAGTCGGTCAGAAGTGCCTACGTGATGGAATGTTCCCATTTACAGATTCGGGTTCTGCTCACGTCTGCTTTTTTTGTTTAGCAGATAGTGTGTGTGTGCATGTGTTTAAGTTTAGTAGTGCACCTGTACTCTCTCTCTCTCTCTTTCCCTCTCTCTCCCTTGTACTCTCTCATTTGCATATGAGCCAGCTTGTGGCTTGATAAGAAGTGTGTTACTTTCAGCACTAAAGACTGAAACATGTCAGATGACAGAACAGCAGTAAATGTCATGTGCAGGTTGTTCGAAGGTTGTATTCAAATCTCAGGACAACCAGAAAGTCAGCCATGGGTCTTTGAGCATTCAGTCATGAATTTATTTCAGCCCCAAGTGTCTCTGGATGAAAGAATCTGCCAAGGGAGTAAATGCAAAGCACTAAACTACACTTGCCTGTAGACTACAACAACAACTACAATAATAACACCAACCTATAAATATGTGTACAACGTATGTATGGTGGATGCTTCACCATCGAGGGTGGAAGGGAAATAAAATTATCTGGGGAGGAAATTATTTGGTATAGCAGGTTTTAACCCTCTATATTACACCCATTTAATTACTTGAAAATGTAAAATTTCTAAATTTGAAGACTTTCCCAGACTTTTTTTTTTTTACTTTGTGGATTTTTTCCCCCCAAATTTTTTGCTTGCAAAAGTAGGTTAGTGAAGTTACTGTATATGATTGCTCATGTGTCTGGGATAATACGTTTTCTGAAAAGTGTACATATAAAAAAATATATATTTGAATATTTGAAAAGTCTCAAATAGTGCAATCTTTTTTTACTTTTGTGATTTTTTTTCCTTCAGATTTGTATTTGTTGTCACCAGTGAAGTTAATTTATATCATTTCATAAAATCAAGGCTTTTTTACTTTTGTAATTTTTTTTTTTCAAAAATATTCTTTGTTATCAGTTTTATGTTTCAAATGAAGCTCTTTGAAGTTACAGTATGAAGTATGGTTGCTCAACTGTCAAGGATGATAATTTTCCAAAATGTATATATGTAAAAAAAAAAAAATGTTTTTCATTCTTTTTTTTCAAGACTTTTTTTTTTTTACTTCCAAAATTTTCTTTGCTGTAGTAAGTGAAGTTATCATATATGGTGTCTAGGATAATAATTTTTCCCAGAAGTGTATATGAAAAAAAAAAAAAAAAGATTACATTTTTTACTTTTGTGATTGTTTGAAAAAATTGCTGTCAATTTTATGTTGCAAATTATGGTAGGTGATGTTATACAGTATCTGGTTGCTCATCTAATCATTTTTTAAAATGTGTATATAAAATAAATAATAAAAAAGAAAGATTTGAATTAAAAAAAATTTGATGTTTTTTTTTCAAGACCCTTTTTGTTAACTTCTGTGATGTTCTTTGAAGTTGCCAATGAACCCCCATTTAGGGTGATAATTTTTCCAAAAATTTGTATATATGTAAAAAATACAGTATTAAAAAAAAAGATAAAGTGGCATTTATTTGAGCATTAAATTTGCTAAAATACAAAAATACTTAATTTCCACAAATATGTGGTTTTTCTTGTGATATGGATACACAGACTTGTAACTTACAAAATGTGGTTTGTAGTTTACATAAGTGATAAAGTGAATGGATTAATAAATCAATGAGAAATATACAGTTCAAGGCAGAAATTGAGAAACGTTCAAAGCTGTACAAAGATTAACCAGTAGATGACGCTATTCACCTTCAGAATGTCAGAGATTTTCACACCAGGTGAAGTCAGGGCATGGAGTTTATGTGGGCTGGGATGCATTGTGACCAGAGAGAGAGAGAAGTCCTCTGGTAAGAGGGGACGGAGTTTCTAACTTAGTATTATCAGGATTTGCATACTGTACCTGTATGAGCACATTTGCAACCCAAATCGTACCTAGTGATCGACTGTTTTGCGCGACGCGATTGGGAAATCAGATCACATGACACAAGCTTTGTTCGCTTCATGAACATTTGCTTTGAATTAGAATTCCCTGTAGGGGTTTACTACATGTCAGGTTTGTGTGTGAGTGAGTGTGTGTGTGTGTGTAAGACTGAGTGAGTGACAGCGAGAGAGAGAGAGAGAGAGAGAGAGACCGGTGGCCTTCAGGGTGTTTGAGTAGCAGGTGGAGAAGACACTGAATAAAAACATTCACATAAGCACACAGTAAGGGTTAGAGGTGGTACAGACACACACAACCCTGACGTCATCATTAATGCAGCTAATAGATGAAAAGTCCTTCCATATATGCTAAGACTGGACGTTTTTAATGGGGACCGAGTATCGCGCATGGTTTTATACAAAGTGTATAAAAAAGTTATGTTGAAATGTTGAAAAGTGTTTAAAACAATTCATTTATACTTACATGTATACTTAATAATTACAGGTATGCCAGCGCAAGGGCCTTACCGCTAGTGCATCGCATTAATGTTTGCTGGGTGCCAATATTTTCAGAGTCGACTGTAAGTCAATGGAATAACGCAACTTGGCCAACTCGGAATCGTTCCCAGACACCACGTGTTAGTCGAGCGGTCCTGATGCTACGGTGTTGTCAAGTCTTTCCCCATGGTTCAAAATATAGTAAACAATGTGAGCAACATGATTGACATGCAAGCGGACACACCTCCTTGTCCTGATTGGTCTGTGTGTTTGTTGGCCATTTGTTCTTGTGTCCTTCTGTTTACTGCCAAGACCAACGTCTCTGTGTGCGTGTGTGTGTGTGTGTGTGTGTGTGTGTGTGTGTGTGTGTATGTGTGTGTGTGTGTGTGTGTGTGTGTGTGTGTGTGTGTTGTTAAGCCTTAATCTAACCCAAAGCTGTGTAACAAGAAAGAAAGCTATTCTTAGGTTATATATTATTTTAGATTATTTTAAATAAAAGCGTCTTGTGCCTGTGTTTTGTGCTCTTGTTTAGTAGCTTTGTGGGGACCAGCGAAAAGGTCCCCACAGTCTAAAAAACTTTAACCTGTTCCTACGTTCACACTATGCCCACGCACGATTTTGCAAAAGACAAATGCTGATGCTACTCCTGATACTGATTAATCTGTTTAATCTCCTTAATCTGCACTGTTTTTTTTTTTTTGACAAAGTCAAAACTCCTCACCGGTGCGCATGCACATCTGAGCTTTTAAGCGATTTAATCTGCGAGTAAGTGTGTATGTATATTACACTCTAAATATTTACACTCGACACAAAGCTTTCAGAGGTTCATGACAAGATGACAAAATGCTCCCCGTAACACCAGCACGCCGATAACACGGTGACTCACACATCCTGAGACGCTGCGCCTTGCACCACTCACGTCTTTGTTATTACTTTATCACCTCGATTATTAGATTAGACGAAATCTGTATGCAAATAAGTTCATGGGGTTACTCCTAAAACTTTTTTTTTTTTGTTCCTAATATATTATTCAGTAATTCCACTTAAAGCTTTTTTATTTAGATATGGTCGACTCTAAATAATTTACAGTAGAACAATGTAGTTATGAGTCTGAGGATTGAAGGCACACAAGCAGATCCTGGGCGCTTTATGATTTACATTTTTTAATTGATTATCATTAGTAATAACAGTCTCATTATCAGAGAATAGATCACGCTCATTTCACTTTTAACGTGAAATGTGTGTGTGTGTGTGAGTGCGCTTGTTTAACCCTTTTTTTTCATTGCACAGAGCTGGTACTTTCCCAGTAAGAGTCATTTCACTTCTTATATGAGTAAGTGAGCGATTCTGGGAAGGCAAGGGTTAATTTCTCACTCCCACTTCTCTTTACTTCTCTTCTCTCCTCTTCTCGTCTCTTCTTGTCTCTTCTCGTCTCTTCTCTCTGATAATGCTGATATAACCCGCATTTGCTTGAGTTTATAACATAAAATAAAAACATACACACAAACTCCATTGATTAGTGTTCATGCAAATGCCATGGTGAGGGTGCACTTTTATTAATTAATTATATATATATTTTTTTATAAATGCTTTGCTATCAGTTCAGTCATAATGTTAAACCTACCAAGAGATCAAGTGTATAACGTTGGTTATCTCATTACTGTGGTGGGATGGGATGTATCGGGTAATTCTTGAAGTTGATGTGTTGAAAGCAGGACAAAATGGGCATCTGAGCAACGCTGACTGGGAATAAATTTAAAATAACTGGGTGACTGGGTCAGAGCAAGGCTACGGTGGCAGGTCTTGTGGCAGGCCGAGTCTGCAGGTGTTATTACCTACCAAAAGTTGTCTAACAAGGGACACTCAAAGATCCAGCTAAAGGGTCATACGCTTGTTGATGGGTGAGGGGAGCGAAGGCTAGCTTGTCTGGTCCGATCCTACAGTATAGAAATGCAGCTGGAGCACAAACTAATGAAAAAGTACAAATCTGATAGAACGATGTCGGGACCCATAATGCATTGCAGCATGCTGCATAAGGCTACGAAGCTGCAAACTGGTCAGAGTACCTACAGTACAATATGATGACCCCTGTATACTGCTGAATGCACCTACAGTGGCCATGTGAGCATCAGAACTAGACCAGGAAGCAATGGAGGAAGGTGACCTGGTCTGATCAGTACTATGGCAGCATGCAGGGAAGAAATGGACCTACGGGAAGAAGGCATTCTCAGGGATGCAACGTGATGCTTTAGGTAATGTTCTGTTTATGGGAAATCTTGGGTCCTGCTATTCATGTGGATGTTTTCGAAAATGCTGCTGCAGAAGATCTGGAAGATCTGAAAAACATGGTTTGACAAATGGTTTGACAAACGTTTGAGGTGTCGACTCAACCTCCAAATTCTCCAGATCTCAATCCGATCTTGAGTCAACGGAATGTGCTGGACAAACAACACTGATCCATGAACGCCCCACCATATACCTTAAGGGGCTTAAAGGATCTCCTGCTAACATTACAGAAACTGATTCCTACACGATGGTGGTTTTGATGTCATGGCTGATCAGTGTATGTGTATGTGTAAGTTGACCTCATCCATTGATATCATTGTAACTGAAAATAAACCACAAAAAGAAAAAGAAAAATCCCTTTTCCTTCGATTATGATCTTCAGGAAAATTAGGTAAGGCAACTTGACACGGGGCAAGTAAGTGAAAAGGCATCTTTTTCATAACCGATGACACACCGGAAAAAACTATGATTCAGGGCAGAATTTCCACTCAAGTGAAATGTGTATATTTAGCTATATTTAAGTTGAACATGTTATCTGGAGCATAGAATTACTTACATCTGCATGTTTCATTTATTGTAGTGTAATAATAATATCAATAATATCAATACATAAAAGTTACACAAGGCCAAATAACTTTTTTTTTGTGTTCAGAGGAATCATGGAAAAAGGACGTTTCAAGCATGAGACGTTAAATAAATTGGCACATCAATGCAAACATTGTATGATTCACATCTATTAATGATTTTACTGTATATATAAAGCTATTTTGCATGCTTTTTTTCCTGATTTTTATTTCCTTCCACACTGTAAAACATTGTTAAGTGGTGATTTCTGAGGCTGGTGACTCTAAATGAACGTCTCCTCTGCGGTAAGAGGTACGTTTTGGTCTTGCTTTCCTGGGATGGCTTTCATGAGTGCCAGTTTCATTATGGTGCTTGATGGGTTTTGCAAATGCACTTGACACAATACTGCTCTTGCAAAAACTATTCCAGAAACGCTGACCTTCATATATGGGCAAAGGTCTTTGGCCAAACCTGTTAATTATTGAATTCATGTGTTTCTGTCAGGCCCCTTATCCCAAGTCAAGGGCATTGTTAATGCTTCAGCATACCAAGAAATCTTGGACAATGCTATGCTTCCAGCTTTGTGGCAGGTTTAGGGAAGGCACTCTTCCATTCCAACATGACTGAACCCCAGTGCACAAAGCAAGGACTATAAAGACATGGTTTGATGAGTTTGGTGTGGAAGAACTCGACTGGCCCTAATACCGAGCCCTGATCTCAACTCCATTGAGCATCTTTGGGAAGAACTGCAACAGAGATGGTGAGCCAGGCTTTCTCGTCCAACATCAGTGTCTGACCTCATGAACGCTCTGCAGAATACACTCCCACAGAAACACTCCATAATCTTGTGGACGGCCTTCCAAGAGGACTGGAAGCTGTTATACAGTAGCTGCGAAAGGTGGACGACTCCATATCAAAATATATGATTTTAGACACAGTGTCATTGCAAGTTTGGCCAAATACTTTTGTCCATATAGTGTAAATCTACAGTATACATATGTATATGTACAGTATGTATATACATTAGTGTCACACCCCAATCATGAACACAAGAGCAGATGCAAGCACGAGCAGAAACAGAATAAATAAAGCATTAGTCATCAAACATCAGTCAACATGATGACAAGATTTGCATATTTTTGACTAGTTTGTATATTGCTCATTAACAGTGTGTGTGTGAGTGTGTGTGTGTGTGTGAGAAAGAGAGGGAGAGAGCTTTTAGGGTGAACTATCCTGTAGGATAAGTTCAGCTTGTCTGGCTACTTCTCAGCTGTTGCCTTATAAATGTGTCAAAAGAGAACAATAATTAAAGGAGCGTCGCACCATCTCATTATATTGTCGTCATTGTGAATGATTACACACACACTCTCTCTCTCTCATAAACACCCTCTTTTAACATAATTAATAATGCACCTAATTAGCAAAATACCTAAACCTAAATCTAACCTCATTAAACTTAAGAAATAAAGAAATTTTTTTTCTTCCTTTTTTCCAGCTTCAAGGTCCCCACAAGGTCAGTTTTGGATATAAATCAGTTTTGTAATAATGTGTGTAATACTATAATATTGTGCTAATACACACTGTGGTACTTGCAAACACTCTGTTGTTAAGAAGAACAAATGTAGGTTGTTTGAGTTGCATAAGTGTACCTTCAGCAGGGAACATGCTGTATCTTTTTTTATTTGTGTTAAGTGTGTGTGTGTGTGTGTGTGTATCAGACTGAAGAGGGAATTCACATTCCACGACCCTTGAGCTGGCACCGGGAACACGGCACATCATTTGACTTGCAAATCCACGTGCAAATGAAGGGATTCTGGGCGAAGGCGTGTCGGCGAGGTGGTCGTGTGTCAGCCAGGTGCAGCAGATCCAAAAAGGCGAGTGTGTGCGTGTGTGTGTGTGTGTGTTTTTTTGCAAGGCTGAAACTGAAATGTGCTTCTTTTTTTTTACACGTTCAGTCACGTCGCCAGCGGTTTCGGCCCACTCCTACCTACCTTCCACGGCAATCCAGAAGAATCTCGGACGTGGAGATCTCATGTGCTGAGAGGAGTGTGTGTTTCCTCGGCTTTTATCATCGTCGCATGGAAGTTAAAAAAAAAAAAAAAACATCACAGTGATGCAGTACAACTCGTGATAGTATCAAACACTACATCACATGTACAGTGCACACAGCTTTCGTCCTGAACTGTTCGTGCACTCGAGCCGATTTCACTTCTCATGATCGCATTTTTTTTTTTTCTCTCTTTCCCTGTGGTCGTGCATTTTAACGCTTTGTGTTTTAAGAGGCCGCATTTGTGGTTTACCTGGTCACGTGGTGTGTATGTTTAGTTTGCTTTGTTGGTGTATAGTTTATTTGTCAGTTGTGTATTACTGCTGAAGGCTTCAGGTTTCTTTTTTTTCTTTTTTTCTTTCTTTCGTTCTTTCTTCAGTGCCATAAAGTTATTGTTGGCGTTAGCGGCGGGAGGCTGTGTCGGAACGTGCACTGTGGGACCCCCGCACATCTACGCCGAGAGACTCGTTTGACTTGCAAACATTTATGCAAATAAGTGATCTGAGTGACTGTGTGTGTCAATAAGGTAAAAGGCAGGGCTGCCAGGTGTGCGTGTGCGTGCGTGCATCCGTCCGTGTGTTTGTGTGTAAAACAAAGGTGTATCACTTATAGTTGACCCCACTGAAGAGTGAACTCTTTTTTTTTTTCTCTCTCTTTTGCTGAAGGTAAAATGTTTCTTAACGTGTCTCGTTAAACATTTAACACCATCTGGATTAATCAGTAAGAGCTTAAGGGGCTTTTATGGGTGTGTATGCATGTGTGTGTGTGTGTGTGTGTGTGTGTGTGTGTGTATGTGGAGGTTTCTTTTCTCTTTACCATTAAACAAAAACTAGATCAACATCACAATGATCTGCCTATTGTTCTACTTACTATTACTTACTACTTTTTACCTCCTACAGTCTGTACTTTTTCTTGCTATATATAATATATTAGTAATTAAGTTTTAAAATAGGAATAATGTTGACACAAATATATACTGTATATACGTATATATATTCTTTGTTTTTGTTTATTGATACATTCTTGAACAATACCGGGGATTTCAAAACTATGAAATAACACATATGCAATTAGGTAATCATGTAACAGCAATAACAACAATAAGTCAGTTGTTATTTTAAGACATGAAAGTCAGCTGTTCTGGAATAGCTCTTGCAGGAACAGTATTGTCAAGTTGCAAAACCCATCAAGCTCCATGATGAAACTGGCTCTCATGAAGACCTTCCCAGGAAAGCGAGACCAAAACGTTACCTCTGCTGCAGAGGAGAAGTTCATTTAGAGTCACCAGCCTCGGAAATCATCAATCAACAACCAGCACCTCAGATTAGAGCCGTTCCTGTATGAAGGATTTACAGATCCTGAGTAAGAGATACATCTCTATATCAACTGTTCAAAGAAGATTATTGCATTTTTTTTTTGGATGTCTTCAGCATTCTAAATGCAAAATCCCGATCAGAACCCGGATCTTCAGCAGGCCTTTCTGTCGAACTTCTCAACTTAAAACACTAACAAACACTTGTTTTAAGTGCCAAACTCCTAATCATCCGAAGGTCCCTTGAAGGATTCTTGTTTTTATTCCCTGAGAATGCAGAGCAAAATGCCAAATCTAGGACCATTTCAAGTTTTTTTTTTTTTTTAATATTGTCTTTCAGGGTGTTAAAAGTTTTACATAAAGCCTGCAACCTTCAAAGGTTTCGTAAAGGTTTAAAGTAGAACTCCTGTGAAACCTCCTGAGAAGGTCTCTTAAGTATGCAAAATGATGAACTGAATTTTATTTCACTTTAACCAACTATAAAAACATGACTGAGCAAAAAAATTTAAAAAATGCGTCACAAAGGCAAAGAAAAAGCACAGATACATGTGATCATGTGTTATTATTGTTGTTTCCGCTTGTTTCTATGACCAAACAATAATAATAATAATAATAATAATAATAATAATAATAA
>QMIH01000004.1:951087-964732 GCA_003987875.1 Clarias batrachus | reverse complement strand
TGTCTTTTACTATCTAGCTGTCTCACTCTCTCTTCTTTCTGTCTTTTACTATCAAGCTGTCTCCCTCTCTCTTTTTGTCTTTTGCTATTTAGCTGTCTCAGTCTCTCTGTCTTTCTCTCTCTGTCTGTTACTGTTTAGCTGTGTATCTGTCTCGTTGTCTGTCTGTCTGCGTTTCTAAGTCTTTATACATCACTGTTTCTGCTCTTTCCAAACCTTCCTACAACGTTGCTGCAGCACCGTCAGTCACGGCCAGCATTTCCTTAACATTCCATAAATCGTTAAACTAACCATTTTGAAACGTTGCGGAAATGTTATTTCTGAAACAATTTTGGGAAGTTACTTTATGCTTAGTCGGCTCTTTAAAAGCACTCTCTCTGTTTTAGCTGTGCTGTCTCTCTCTCTCTCTCTCTCTCTCTCTCTCTCTCTCTCTCATCTGTGATGTTTGTTATTGGGGCAGGCTGGCCGTACAGGTTAGTCGTGTGTGACGGGGTTGCCTTGTGTGTGTGTGTGTGTGTGTGTGTGTGTGTGTGTGTGTGTGTGTGTGTGTGTGTGTGTGAGCGTGTGAGTGTACGAGCATGTTTGGACTGCTCCCGGATCCAGGAGAGGTGTGGGACAGTCCGGGGTGCAGAACGAGGCCAAACCCTCGCTGACTCAACCCTGATCCCGACCCGGTTCCACCAGTCCGATCACATTGTACTCCTCTTACTGAGAACCATAAAGGACATCACCTCATTTCTCCTTTCTCTTCCCTTCTTTTCCTTTCTCTTCTTGGAACTGTTGTAACACAAACACACACGCCACACACTTCCCCTAGGACGGCCCTGATTCCTGTCATTTGCCCCCTTTCTTTTCCTCGGGTCCTTCGGCGACCCTCGCCCCCCTCCATCACGTCCCCAATATGCGTGTTTGCTCGTGTGTTTGTTTTGCCCCTGGTTTAGCCACCTCATCTTTTCCCAGCACACCTGTTTGTTGTTGGTTAGATCACATACGTAGAAAGAACAGCAGTCACCTTTTGCTCTGCATCATTCTGCTTCTTCTTGTGTCCTGCTCCGAGGTGGAAGCCGCAGGCACATGGGGACTGGCTGTAGACCAAACAGGATCCGGATTTAATCCTGGCAGCTCACGCACCACCCCTGAGCTCCTGATGTATTCATGCATGTGCTACACGGGCACTAGAGCAGACTATACGGAAGGATGATTTTCAGTAAGAAAAGATAAATAAGAAAAGACGCACATATCAAAACACAAACACTTACAGTATATTCACATCTGCACCATCTCTGACATCAGTGCGACCTGTTTACTCAAAAACCACGTTTAACTCGTGTACATGTTCTGTGTGTGCAGATTTGCTTTTCTCTTTAATATTTTCCACACGCCAACCCACAGACTCTGATTTGCGTCATACTCCATCAAGGCCCATTCGTCAGGCAGGATGTGGCATTCATTATATTAATAATAATAATAATAATAATAATAATAAATCCCTCAAACATGTTTAAGCACTCGAGGCTTAATTCTAAATCTGATGATCAATACAGACATATTGTATATTCATATTCAGTTTTCTTTTTTATCATAGTGCTCACTTGTCTAGGAGTTGGCAGGACTCTCAGGTTATTTAATGGAGACCAAAGATGTTGGAATGACATTAAACTTTGACATTGTGAACACCTAACCCTAACATTCATGCCTGCTTGTTGAACATCCCATTCCAGATTGAATCCTCTTTTCCTGTTAGATTAGGCTTTCTGCTAGTTTCTCTAGTGACTCTTTGGGGAATTTGTGATTACAAGAGCATCTTGTGATGATTGAGATGATGATGATGATGATGAGGCTCCAGGTCCAGTTCATCCCAGTTCATCCAGTTCCAGTCCATCCCAAAGGTGTCCATTGGGGTTGAGATGATTCAGAACTCTGTGCTGGAGACACTTGAGTTCTCCCACACCATCCTTAGAGATCGAACCACAGGGTTTGTGCTTTGTGCACGGGGAGATTGTTATGATGGAGCAGGTTAAGTTCTGTAAACCTGTTTGCAACATACAGTACATACAAAACAATAGCGTATTTCTACATAGCATAAGAACCATATGCATATGGGCACGATATTCAGGTGTCCACATATTTGTGGCCTTCTAGTGTTCTGTCTAATCTGCATATCTTTGGACTGTGGGAGGAAACCAGAGTATGTGGATGAAAACCTACCAAGCACGTGGAGAACTGGCAAACTCCACGCACACAGCCCCAAGGCGGGAATCGAACCCTCAACCCTGGAGGTGCAAGGCCACAGTGCTAGCCACTGCTGCCATGCCTTATAGTATATGTTAAGTAATATATGATGAGATTGATGTTACATTTTACCATTAACACTACCGGAATATGGGAATGACGTCGAAGAAAATGTATATATCTCAAAATAAGTATATTATTATTGGTTTTTAGTCATAAAAACAACAAATGATGTTTACCTGTGCTATTCCTGTGCCTATATGACTCATTATTAAATTTTTTGCTTAGTCATGTTTGTATAGTTGGTTAAATTGAAATACAATTCATTTCATCATATTACCTATTTTGTGCTGAAATAAAGGATATGTCACTCTCTACTGCACAATACTGAGCCATATATATGTTTATTAAAAAAAAAAAAAAACAACAACATCAACAACAATTTATGCCTAAACTGCGTTCTGTGTTTTAAGGGTTACGTGTTTAAACTAAACAGAGAAATGTGAATGTTTGTGTGCGTCCTGTAATGAACCGTTTTTTCCGGGATTGACACTGGATCCCACCACGACTGGAGGTACTGTATACACCTCACTTTCACACAACACAGTACAATGCCACACAGTATCATTTTGATTGTGAAGATATCATTGAATCTGCCGTGATATGATGCAACATTAGATGTTAATCTGCTCCAAAAAAAAGTGAGATCACTGAGAGGACATTCCATTGAAATGTGTCATTCTTAAAGAGAAACTTCAGTAGTAATTCTTTGATTACACTGAAATGATTTCTGCATGTCATGTGGTAGGACAGTGGGTCAAGGCTGTGGCTTACTCATCAGAAGGTCAGCAGTTCAAGCCCAGCTCCAATAGACTAATCCTGTCTGAGCCAGGGGTGCTGTATCATGGCTGACCCTGAGTTCTGACTGCTGTTTAATCACTTTCCATATCAGTTTGAAAGCGTTTATAATACAAAACAATACGGTTAGATTACAGGCTCGGTGATGGTACTAACATTGATTTAACTCAGCCTTTTACTAGGGGTCAGAGCACAGAACAGGAGCAAATTGGCAGGTTTTAGGGTTTGAACCATCAACCTTCTGATCAGTAACTCAGAGCCTTACCACCCCTAAACATTCAGGGTGTTAATTTAACAAAGGTGATTTTGCTGGTTTATGAATGATGATGATAGTAATTAATATAGACTATCATAATAAATGATAAATAGATTATGAATACATTTTCTGTCATTTTCCAATAATATAATTAATTATGTGGTTAGCACTTGCACCTCTAGGTCCTCGGTTTGATTCCCGCGTTGGGTCTGAGTGCATGGAGTTTGTATTTTCTCCACACGCATGTTGGGTTTCCTTTGGGTTCTCCGGTTTCCTCCCACAATCCAAAGACAGGCAGACTAGGCCAGGGGTGGATCTACCGGGGTGGCACGGGGTGGCAATTGCCACCCTAAGAAAAAGCCTCGCCACCCCATTTGCCACCCCAGCACTAGTGTCCTAGTGTTCTAAAAATAAAAGAGTTTTTTAACTGACGTTCCAATCCAGATATCAGTTTCAAGTCAATCACACATCAGCCTTTATTTCATTTTTATAGGACAATTTAAAAATGTGCACCCTGGTGTATACACCGAATAAGAATAGCGTTCCTTGAATCCACAAAAACCATGCAAGGACACTTGCTTCAATGTTGCCACCCCTCATAATATTAATGCCACCCCCTTGCCACCCCGTGAAAAAATTTCTAGATCCGCCCCTGGACTAGGCTAATTGGCGTCTGAGATGGGAATAAATACAATGGCAATAACCATTCGCTTCCACGGTTCCTAGTTGGACTGCAGAGGTTCCTAGATGGATGGTTGGATAATTAATTATAACCGATAATATTGAAATGATGATTGTTATATGAGAGGTGTTCGAGTCAGACAGGGACTTTTAATTGTGCAGAATAACAGAACGCAATTATAAGAGTTCCTCATAACTACCTTTATTTCTCTATATACACTACCAGTCAAAAGTTTGGACACACCTTCAAATTTCTACACTGTAACACAATGCTGAAGGCATCTAAAATATGCAACAATCTCCTTTGAACCGTTGATATTGAGATGTGTCCGCTACTTACGTTCATAACGGCTCTAACCTGAGGTGCTGTATTGTAAATGGGTGATTTCAGAGGCTGGTAACTTCTCTTTCATCATGTTGGATTCATGATTGTTGCCTTGGATCATTTTTAAATTTGCATGGATTTGAGACGTCGGATGGTTACACCCTTAACTGCGATCCTGACCAGGATAAAAATTCGTTTTCTACTCCAGTATCTCTAAAACGTTTTAACAACTTGTCCGGCGCATCTGGCTTCCTGAACGCCTTGCTGGCTCTTAGTGCTACATTTCCGTGTAAAAACACATTTGTGAAAGCAGCTTTATACATTTAACCTTCCTAAAGATCACATTTCTCCCCTTTTACACCCAGTGTCAGATTCCGGTCCGTCCCCCTTACTACATAAAACAACACACAACCATTAGCTTCCCCAAAACAACTTTCCCCCCACAATCTCTTATTGTAATCAATAACACAAAATAAACACTCACCGGCCAAAAAATGCTATTAATAACTCTTATCACCCCATGAAGAGAAGCTTCCTTCTTGGTGTCACAGCTTCACATGCTCCATCTACTTGTCTTAATAGCTGATGTCCTTCTTAAAAGCTCAGGATACTTGAAACATAACCCCTATTACCGCTTATCTATGCGATGAACCCTCTCGTCTGTGCGATGAGTTCTTGCTTGCCTGCCTTATATGGGTTACGATCTGGAAATACCCTTCACGTGGAGAGCTTTTGACGGTTTACACTGTAAATACTGTAGTTTATAACAGAAATATGTTTTTCTTTTGTGTGCAACTCGATGGCCTGTAAAGTCCTAGCAAAAATAAAGCGAAAAGAAGGAAACTGTATTTAAATATTAAACTCTGAACGTTACCCAAACAGTCTGTATTTTATTACATCCTGAATTGATTTCGGCATGGCACCTACTGTAGCGAGCAAAATTGGGGGCACAAGGTTTTTCACCTGTCATGTGGAAGGCCAGAGTTCGTTTCCCACCCAATACCCAAACCCTAGCCCCTGGATACAGTGCTGGTCCCAAGCCCGGATAAAATGGGAGATTTGTATCAAGAAGGGCATCCGTCATAAAATTTTTTTTTAAAAAACCTGTGGCCAACAAAAACAACAACGTAGCTATACAAATTGACACTTGGCTAGCAATAAATAGCTAACACGGCTCCTTATTTGACAGGAAGACGGTCTAAGCAAGATTAAAAAGTATATAAAAACATGATTTTTCCTTCATTGTTTTGCAAGAAATCATCATCAGTGTCATCAAATTTTCTGATTTTCCCAAACTACTCAGACATGGTGCGCTAAGAACGATTACAACGACCGAAACATCTGGTACATTGTGAGGCATATGAATGACCTGCCTCACAAATTTTCACCTTTAGAATTGAAATTGTGTGTGAAATTTACCTCAGCATATGAAGCGCCATGAGCCCCGAGTGAGCTGGACTGGAGTTCAAAACGTGTTTCAAGAAGAAAACCATGAAAGCCACTTTCATTTATGTTTTTAGTAATATTTCATAGTTTACCTCATTTACATGTCTTTTCTAAAAGTTTTGATTGTTTTTCTATACAAAAATATGATTATAGTGTTGAAAATGAGTAAAATAGGTAATATTTCTTGATGACTGGAACGGATTATCCACATTTACATTATTTTCTATGGGAAAATGCTTCTCGCAATACGTAATTTCACCTTAAGCCCCTTGGAATTAATTAAATTGGTACGTCGAGGTACCAATGGATTTCCCTATTTATTCATCTTCAATATCAGTTCCTTCCATATGAGTATGTCTATCATGAACTTTATTATCTAACCAGAAACATACAAGCTCAACTTATCTGTCTACCACAGCTAATTTGGTGGAGCGGGAAGCTAAGGTTAATGTTTACACTGTAGAATCATTGGTGTCATTATAATAGGTACGCTGTGTACTGTAGTGTATGTGATATGTTTTGAAGTAAACATTTTGTCCAGTTAGTTTAATAATTTTCCCTCAGGTGGTAATCTGGCTTTGTGTCAAAAAAAAAAGAAAAAAGAAAAAAGAAATATATACTGTACATATATAAACAAGTTAGTCCTTACACTGTTGTGAAATGAACATGCTAATGCACACACAGGTCTTGATTGCAGTAATTGTTCTGAAAATCTCAGACCTGGTCTCAAAAAGTTCTTTCTCAGTATTTTGATTGGCTTACAGTCATCCATCACCTTGGTGTTTAAATTGCAGGTGTCTGGTCTGTATACATTTGTGTGTTTGCATGTTCTCCCCGTGCTTGCTGGGTTTCCACCAGGTACTCCGGTTTCTTCCTACAGTCCAAGGACGTAACATGTAGGCTGACTGGCGTTACTGAATTGCCCATAGTGTATATTTGGGTCTATGTGTGTACTTGTGCCGTGTTATGGGCTGTAACCCAATCCGGGTTGTCACCCCATCCGTGACTTGTGCCCTGAGCTGTCTTAGATAGGCTTCAGGCCCCCTGTAACCCTACCCAAGAAAACCGAATGCAAAATGTTTTGGAAAAGTTTAATATTTTAGTATATAATAAAAGGAGTAAACACACTGATTTAATTATGTCAAGAAAAAGTACAATTAATTACAAGTGGACCGTGTCTTAAGTACAGATTGGTAAGCACATGTAATTTGTTACTTACCTTTTATGTTTTTGACATTACATATATAAATATTTATATATAGAAATTGGTTAATTTTGCATATACGAGAGGCGTTCAAGTCAAACCAGGACTTTTGATTATGCAGGATAACATAATGCGGTTATAAGGGTTAAAAACTCCTTTTATTTTTCTATACAATCCCTTCTATAGTAATGCACTTATCCCTTATGCTTGGATGCGAAAGTGATCAGAGCTGTGATCAGACTGCCTCCTTCACATCTGAAATGCTGGCCTCCAAGGAACTCCTTTAATGACCCAAACATGTTGAAATGGTTCAGAGTGAGTTCAGGACTGTACAGGTGGATGTAACTCCCAGATATATATATATATATATACTGTATATGTATACTGTATGAACAGGTTCCTCATGTAGTGACTACTACTTGTCAGTATTTATAAACCTGTACATGTTTTACAACATGCAACGCACATTCGCTGGAAGACAAGTACTGATGGTTTGCATGATAAAACCACCTACCTGCATTTAGTTACTTTTTCTATTTTGTTCTTTTTTTTTTTACACTGTCACAATCTGTCACAAAATGTACGGTAAATAATACAGTTTTACTTTTCTTTTACTTTAACACCGGTTTTGCATCTGTCGTATACAGTATGTCATACTTCTTAAAAATGTTTTAAGAATACAATAACATCATAACAAGTTATGATGCAGTTATTAGACTCATGGTGCTTAGGGCTACATTATGAAGGTCATTGTTCTTGTGAATTGCCCAGAGAGGAGTGTGATGCGAGTGTCTTTGTGGTTTCTTTCTTTTTTTTTTTTTTTCAAATAAAAGTGTGATGTGTGTAGATGCCCTGGGTTTGGGTGTGGTATCAGAGATCAGTGTGTGTGTATGTGTGTGTGCGTGAAGATGTGGTAAAGGGTGTGTCTGTGGTCTTGGGTGGGTTGTGGCACACAGTGGGATTATGCCCAGGGGCAGACATTTGTGTGTATGTATGTATGCATGTGAGGTTATGTGTGTGTACAATAAGTACATTACTGTAGGCAGGCATGTATGCATATATGTGTGTGTGTGTGTGTGTGTGTGTGTTTGTGTGTGTGTGCGTGTGTGCATATATCATTATTCAGCAGATATAGTATTAGGGATTTTGAAATACATATACATACATACATACAAAAAATCCTCATACTTTTTGTTATGTTTACTTCCTCCTTTTTCAAGAAGTCTTCCAGTTGTTCATATGCTCACTTCTGCTTTCCTGCTGAAAAAATAAAGATTTGGAAAACATTTTCGAGTTATTATTCGACCCTGTTGTGTGATCGCAAATTGTAAATTGTTCATGTGTGTGTTTTAAAAGATGCACTATATAGCTTAGTTTAAAAAGGTCATATTAGATTATCAGGTGATGCGTAAGTGCTTATGTGTTTAATGGTTTTACAATAAGAATTAAAAGGTGTATCAGGATGGTGATGACCATCTGATGATGAGTTTGTGCTAAAAGGTTAGCAATTTGGTGCATTATAATAGAGAAGTCAATGACATGCTTTTATATGGAAATGATTCTCTATAACATCACATCAAATTTTTTTCTTCTCAGCAATTACAAAAATAAAAAAAAATGACAGTACAGAAACAACCAGAGATTTTAATGACTTAATCCTGAAGACTGAATTCTGAATATTAGAACGCATTTTTCCTTCTTAAAAACAATGGGATTTTTTTTGTTTCTTATAATAATAATAATAATAATAATAATAATAATAATAATAATAATGCCATATATGTTCCTGTGCACAATTACACAGTTACAATAGAAATGCTAACATTCGAAGTCGTGCTGTCGTAGGCGCAAGGGTGCAGCCTGAGTATAGAAGATATCACAACCGTGCTGATATTCTGTACGACAGCACGACCTCGAGTGTGATATTACTTTTATACAACAGTTTCACAAACAGCATTTATTATAAACAGATCATGATTTGTTTGTTTATTTAACCAGTTATTTTGCTTTGTCAACACATGGGTGTAACTAGCATGGAGCAGGTGACAGGCAGTTATTGTAATTAACAGAAGTGAAAGTAGTTTTAAATTCTTGCAGGTAATACGTTGCCACAAATTAAACACTTTCTATTTCTACTTATTCCGCTTTAGAATATTAGCTAACTTCCAGTGCTCATGGGTTGAATTTAAAATTCAATTAAATGGAAAGCTAGTTTACTTAGAATCCCTTGTTCCACCCAACAAGTAGTGCCCTTGATCAGGGTTTCGAGAAAGATTTGGGATTCAGCCTTGTGTAGATTCAAGATTCAAGATACAAGGAACTTTATTAATCGTAGAGGGAAGTTGCTTAGCTTTGTAGATCGCCTTACATTAGGTGTAAATAAAACAACACAGAGGAAATTCAGAACGACTTAGAAACAGTTACTAAGGCGACAAAGTGTTGTTTACTTTCACTCACGCTGTGACTGAGAATTAGTGTAATTGGTGGTTATTAGGATATCTGTGACATGGAGTGATAGATATATGTAAATGTCCCAGTGCTGGTACTGTCCATCATGGAATGCCTCTCGTCCAATCAGATTGCTCGGTCAGAACTAACTACTGTATAATATTGATATAAATTCAATCTGACACTTTCTACAGCCATTAGATTAGGGTTAGGGTTAGGTTTAGATATTCACTAATTCTACTCTTTACACCAAAAAAGAATACAAAAAAGAAAATGCAGATCTAGAAAGCTGATAGTGTATACATTTAATTCCAAGTGTAATATGTCCTGCATTTGTAACCGAAACAGAAAATGTGTGTTTAGAAACTGTTAGAGTAGACCCTGATGGGAAAATGTTTAATGGAAACCACTAGGCTAATTCCCATTAGGAAATGAAACCATTTTTTTCTGTGGTTTCACTTATCTGTATGTTTTTTTTAAAATAAATAATTTCTTCCTCCCCTCGCTGCTAAGCCTCTTTACATTTGATCAGATCAGATCAGATTATTTACAGCATATGTAAGTAGTATGTAGACACCTGAGCATTACTCCCATATCTGATTCCTTCCCAAACTGTTTCCACAAACCTGGAAGCACAAAACCATCAACATCGGAGTGGGAGATCTCGAGCGATCCTTGACCTCAAAAGTTCATAGCTGTCCTGCTGAAAAATCAAGAAGTATTGTTTTACCTATATATACTGTATATATATTTACCAAATGCAATTCGTGTTCATTCTCAGTTCACTTACAAAAGAAGGAAATGTGGTCTCATTTTACAGCAGGTAGTCTCGACATCAACAAGGAGAGGAACATCGAGGAAAAGGATAATCAACATCTTTCCTAACAGTAATCAATTATCAGCTTGACAGTAGTTAATTTTGTGTGCTTACTTTATAATGTGATAACCTGACTATAAACTGGGACTTCAACAATGAGGCCAGTAATTATGATCATAATTAAAGCCGTGACCAAAAATAAACATGACTGTTACAGAAAGTGCTGCGTACACTAACCACTAATCACGAGCTGTTAAACAATAAATTATTCACCTGGGAATACACTTTAACGTACAGTACATTTGTGCACAAAGGGAGAGAGCTTATGGTAGGCTTTATCCATGTCAGCATCCATGTTTTTATTATTATTATTATTATTATTATTATTATTATTATTATTATTATTATTATTATTATTATTATTATTATTATTATTCACATTTCATTCGTTTTAACTTAGTGTGTCCGTCATGGGATTTTTTCCCCCAAAGCAGTCACTGAATTTCCGTACAATAAAAGTGTAACTAGATGACAAAAGATGGCTACAATTACTCACCTTATTTCAGAATAGAATAAACTGTACTTCGACAAAGCCAATGAAGTGATCCTTATCTACTTTCCCCAGAACTGCTGAATCATCGGGAGGAGGGGAAAAAACACTCTGTTATAATAGACGGTGTAAGTCGATTTCATCTTATAGCACTGACACTTGGTGTGAGATAAACTTTAAACCCAGTTGTCCCATTATGAGGTGGCAGGAAAGGGAGGATCTGCCACTCTGCTGCTTCTTAATGAAGCTCCGACTCAGTGACACCAATGTGGTTGGTCCTGTATTCGGCTCTGAGATTGCAGTGATTATACAGCGTCATGTCACATTTACAAGAGTTTACTATGGTAAGTTATAGTACATACCATAATATACCATAGTATTAACATGGTATTTCAGACATTACCATAGGATTTTATAGAGTAGCAGGTGAGGGTTCCTCAAGTTCAACAGCTACAGTAATAGGGTATGTTTGTACATATTGTACCATATTAGATATGCTAGCACATACTACTGTTATGGTATAATACTGGCAGTACCATAGAGTTTCAACATGCACTATGGTACTGTATTTAATTAATGTTACATACATACATCGGTACCATACATATAAACATATTTTATGTCACGATATGTGTTCTACAGTACATAATAGAGTCACACGTATCGTTGCACCAAAGTATGTACTCTGGTAGAACCAGCATACATGTACTATTTCAGCAAAGGTCATTGAGTACTATGGTACTGTCATGGTGCTATACATCATTTGGCCTACCATGGAACTGAGTGTACAGTCTGACAGTGTACAGTATTAAAGATAAATAGCTAAGACGTTCACCTCCTTTTTTCTCTCATTTATTAATTTACCATTAATATGTATATAAATCTATTCTTTTGTGACAGCATCACACAAAACTGGCTGGACAGAATTTAATAAAATATTAGTAGTAGTTAGGTATCTGCGTGTAAGTTAAATCTGCGCCATAAATAAATATCAAAATGTTGGTAAGAAGTGAAGTTATGAGCAGTTATGTGTGTCACAGCATCTATAGCTTAATTCGACGCATACAGACCCAACAGAGCCAATCAATGTGATCATTTACTGTGTATAGACAGAGGATGCGGAAGACACAGAAACGACAGTAATGCACCAACAAGCCACCACAAAACCTCATGAAGCACAAATGAAAGAGTGACACAGCTTATTTTTAGTTTTCACCTTTTACCTATTTCTACAAAGTCTTTTCCCATCAACAAATCAACGTCAGGTGTATATATATATATATATATATATATATATATATAGAGAGAGAGAGAGAGAGAGATAGACAGATAGACAGGTTAAAGAAGGCTAAAACATAGTAATGACATGGTTGGCCCTTGTAAACCTGTTCAAAGATCTGTTGAGAAGAACAACTTTTTTATTATACGCCTAGTCGAGTCATTGCTCTTCAAGCCACTATAGGAAAATCAACAAAGTATTACTAATGTATGAACAGCTAAACGTTACTCAGTCATGAACTTAACACATTTTCGTGTACATATTTTATCATAGAACTCCAGGCGTCCATTTACCTCTCACCTCTTATTCACTTTTGAGAGACGATCAAAACTCCGAAAACCAAAGGGAAGCGAGTTTGCTTTTTTATTCCTATTTTATTTTCATTTGTTTTGCATTTAGTGAAGACATACTGTAGCACCATGGGTCCCAAGAATGTTAGCAAGGATGGTACCAAGAAGAAAAGAAAGCCATTTTCAGTTTCGCTAAAAAGCAGGAATCATAAATTACAGTGTAGTGAGGTTTAATGTATATTTAGTTCATATTTTATTTCATTTACATTAATATACATTACATTAATTTACATAAATTCATTTAATTTCTAAATGTTTTGGACATTTTTGTATGCAGAAATATGATTATAGTGTTGAAAACGTGTAATATCGGTAATATTTTTGGGTGGCTGTAAAGGATTATCTGCATTTACATTATGTCCTATGGGAAAATGCATTTCGCAATACAAAATTTCACCTCAGAGAACTCACCTCCAGAACAGATTAAAATCGTAAGTCCTGGAACCACTGTATATTCCTATAAAATAATTGAGTCATCCAAATTCCTAAGTCTAATCTTTGTCTGAGGTCAAGCAAACCAACTTAAACTTTAGAAGGCAGTTCTAGCATACAGTACATGAGCTAATCAAGCTAGCAGGAAGTAAACATGCTAGCCAGGTATGTTAGCTGCAGCAAAATCAAGCTAAACTAACCAATATATAGATTTTTCCCCTCACACTTCACATTATATTTTTTTTCTGTTGTACTAATAACACCTTTTTATTTGCTTATTTTAGTTTTGTCTGTCAAAATGGCCGACTGCTTGTCAGCGAGCAAGGTACTGGATGTGTTTTGCATAATTCTGAGGTTGACTCTTCCGTCAGGTGCTCAGATGGTCATCCACTCTCGATTTCTCTCTCTCTCTCTCTCTTTCGTCATACATGGACTGGTTTGTTTTAGGAGTGTGTACCGTGTGTGTGTATGTGTGTATTTGTGGGTCAAATCGGGTCCAATTACTTGGCGGACGGTGTGAAGAAATCATGGGTTTGTTTATTCTGTTATATCTACAAGGATTGCAAGGATTTTGATATTGTAAGAAAAATTAATGTTTCTGTGCTTCTTTATAGCAAAGCAGGACTGAAGAGGAGGTAAGTTTACCTCAGAGTGAACGCAGCGATACGAGCAGACCTTCAGTGCAAAATTTATGGCATTTTAGCAGTTTATTATAGATAGATATTTCACTTTATAATTGTTAGTATGTTAGTATATATATATATATATAT
>QMIH01000004.1:932551-950362 GCA_003987875.1 Clarias batrachus | reverse complement strand
CTCTCTCTCTCTCTCTCTCTCTCTCTCTCTCTCTCTCTCTCTCTCATTTCATGAGAAGGGGAACCCAAAGAAGTGGCTTCCCAGTTTTATGGCACTGTGGTAAAGGGGGTTGGGGAGGAGGGAGGAGGGAACGCTTGGCTGTACTTTCCATTCTTTGCGCTTAAGTGTTTGGGTGTTGCATGAGTGTGAGACCACTTGCTGACACCGAGCTAGAACGCTTCTCGTGCTGTGTTGTTACTGTAAACACGAGCGAGGACTTCTCAATCTCCCTACGCACAGAGACGATGCCGATGCCGTCTCCCACAGCTTCATTTCTGACCCAGCACCTGGCACACTGCTAACATTCAGTTTGTGTTGCAGAATATTCTACAAATCTTAAAATAAATAAAATAAATAATTGCATTATTGATCAGAAACAAGTTTTTTTTTTTTTTTTTAAAGATGACAAAAAACATCTACTCGGTTTGCTTCCTTACATACCAGCACATACTGTATATCTTTCCATACAGTACATGCTTCAGTGCTGACCCGACTCCTGGTCTGTTGTTCATGCATTTAATAAAGTTCTCTGTGTTTCTCTCACTGCTGTGTTCGCGGCGCTAAATCATCAGCATATCTTTTTTTTTTTTTACACTTTCTCCAACATCAACCTTCTTCCTCCTCCCACCCTTCCCTCCATCTCTCTCTCTCTCTCTCTCTCTCTCTCTCTCTCTTTCACACACATACACACACTTTATTTCTCAGTTCATATAATCCTCCATAAACGCGGAACAGAAAATACTCATCTGTGGTCTTTAACGGTGTCGGGTTATTGTAGTTAAATGAGCTTCTGTCTAACACACACACGCTCTTTTGTTTTCTATTTCACTGTGTGAAGGTGTGACGGGGGATTCGGTGGGCTGGGGGTGGGGGGGGGGACGCATGTTTTACAGCCTGGTGCAAAATCCATGAACGTTTGACGTTTTTGACTTTTACTTGGTCGTCCTTGTATAAAGAATTTTTTATTTTTTAATCATTATTTTTTTTTTTTTTAAAAATGATAACCTTATGGTTAGGTTAGAGGCAACGCATTAACCTTCTGCATTAATAGTTATGTCAGTGGAAGCTCCTTTCAAGGATATTGAGACAACCATGTGTGTGTATGTGAGTGTGTTGAGGGGAAGTGACTTGCAAGTTGTTTTCATTTTTTTTTTTTTTACCCCAGCATTCTTACGCTAACCACGGACGAGTCACACACACACACAAACACACACACACAGACATTACTTCTCCTTTTCATTTCATGTGTTTGCGTGTGTGTGTCTTCACACTGAGTAAAAAATCTATCTAACACCTTCATATTCTGCTTACAGTGAAACAGCATTCACCTTCAGACCTGACTCACTGCTGGACATGTGGCAATATAAAGTTTCCACATGATCTACTGTATCGAAATGAAACATTATTGGAATTATCTTTAGATCATATTACCTCATGAGTCGCTCAAAGCAGCGTGGTAACATTCGGTATCATCATACATCATCAATGTCTAATATGCTGCTGTCAATAGTGTATCCACAGCTGCTCTTAGCTGCATAGGTAAAGTCCCAAGTTTTACTGTATGTCATGATTACTAATTGACACTAACTGCGAACACAGTGGTGCATACCTCTTCTAGGTGCAATGTGTGGATATAAGGATAAGAATTATGGTGTTTTTTTTTTTTAGTTGTGTTGTAACACGTGTAAATGAGTATGACAAAATGGCAAATAAAATGTTTCTGGTTCCGATCTCTTTTATTACGCTGTTTTTAGAAAGAAATACACTACAGACTCATACAGTAGTTCATCTTTTTGTTTTTTTGTTTTTTTTTTGCACAAAATTACATGATCGCAAATTCACAATTTATACCTGAGTATATTGATGTAATTCAACAATTAATATGGTTTTCCTAACATTCCTGAATTTGATCCCGAACGTACACGATATTGAGATTGTAGGAAATCCTAGAGGTTTTCAGGTTCAAAAAAACTCATCAGGTTCAAGTTTGGTACGGTGCACCGTGGCATTGCAGGTGACATCACAACAGAGAAAAAAAAAACATCATTCAAAAAAATAATTAAACCTATATGATGGTGTATTCACTATTTACTTTTGCTGGATAACTAAAAATAAATGAAAGAGTTAATAAATATGCAGAAACCCGATTTGGCTCAGTAGGACTGTAGAATCTTCATATGAGTCTCAGCTAAGCGTTGGAACACAGAACGAGGGTTCGGTCCCGATTACACACGTTGTATTCGTGTTCTGAGTGACAAACTTCATGGTCGGTGTGCAGAGCAGGAATAGTTCTAATGACCAAGACCTAGTGTAATGCACCTCGAGTTTGATTTAAGACAGGCTAGAAAAACCCAAACTATCCATTTAAGCACAGTATACCATTTCATAGGTGATGTGTATCCAGGTCATAGGAGACGAGTGAGTAGAGTTGAGAACATTCAAGAATTTCAATTCGGCACACTCTGGCAAAACGTTTGGGAATGTGTAAAAAAAAAAAAAGTTAAAAAAGTGAGTTAATCCTAACAATCAGAATGGTAAAGATTATTTAGTTGTCATTATAGTACCATAGTATAATAACTTTTTAAAAAAAGGATTAAAATATGTACCTTATAGCACAGTGAAATGATGGTTAGCAAGCTTGGAACAGCCAGGACACCGTGCCCCTGGAGCAGAGAGAGTTAAGAGCCTTGCTCAAGGGCTGGACAGTGGAAGCCTGATGGTTCTGGGGCTTGAAACGCCAACCTTCTGATCAGTAACCGTGTAACCCGCAGCCTTAACCGCTTGAGCCACTGTTAAACAACTTATACTTCAATTCTGATTGGTCAAAAACTGTTGATTGTTTTTCTAAGCAAGCAGCTCTGTCAATGACAATTCACATCACAGCTTTAACCTTTTAAAATACTTGTTGTGTTAAAATGTGTAAAATGCTATGATTTCTATAGTAACCATTTACACAGTGCTTTGTAGGACTCTAGTCAACAATGCCATTGTCATGCCCAAGACCAGGATTAGCCAAGGTCTGACTGATCTGAGGATCAAGTGCAAATGAAATTGAAGTCAAGGTTGTGACGGAACACAAACAAATCCATGTGGTTTCGTTTGTGCAGCAGGCCAGAGATTAGGCTATTTTAAAGAAGAAAGCATTGCTTCATGTTAAATCTTGTGCACAAAGAAAGAAAAGACAACAAAAACTAAATTTTTTTTTTACAACGCTCAGTCTAGACCATGCCTATGTTTAGTGAAACCAAGGCACGTCCAAGAACCTATAAGTCAAAAGAAAAATCGGTAAAGGAAACGTCTCCAGACCAGACTCAAGTCGTCCCATTGATGCGCAACATAAAAGGAATATTATAAAGTTGTTGATATAGAGAAGTTTTCCATAAAAAGACATTTACTTTTGGAAGGAGTCTCCAGTTTTAGAGTCTTGGAGCAGTCAGACCCGAAGCTCTAACTATGTCTTACGGGAAAGTCTTCAGGACAAAGGAGTTTCAGCTTTGTTGTTTCTCCGTTGCATGATACGCTGTGTTGATTTTTTTTTCACATGACATCATCGTGAAGTTAATTATTTTCCAATAAAAATGTACCAGCTTTTATTAGTTAAAGAATGACATGTTCAGGGAAGTGATTACTGATGTGAGTGCGAGCCAGAGAGAGAGAGAGACAGAGAGACAGAGACAAATAGAGACAGAGACAAAGAGAGAGAGAGAGAGAGAGAGAGAGAGACAAATAGGGAGAGAGAGAGAGAGAAATAGAGAGAGAGACAAATATAGAGAGAGAGCGCAACAGAGAGAGACAAATAGAGAGAGAGAGACAGACTTTGACTTTTAACATTCCTTTATTTTACAAAAGAATATTGTATCCATTTTTTTTTCAAAGACAACTAGTCAATAAGAAAAATAAATAAGGCAAGAGGTTGCATAAAAAAATAAATAAATAAATAAAAACATTCAATGAAAAGGTTGACTAGTAATTAGTGGAAAAGGGGAAGGAAAAGAGAGAAAAATAAAAAGATAAATAAATAAATAAATAAAATAAATAAATAAGAGAGACAGAGAGAGAGAGAGAGAGACAGAGACACAGAGACAGAGAGAGACAGCTAGAGAGAGAGAGAGACAGAGAGAGAGAGAGAGAGAGACAAAGAAACACAGAGAGAGAGACAGATAGAGACACAGAGAGACATGGAGAGAGAGACAGAGACAGGCAAAGAGAGACAGACAGACAGAGAGAGACAGAGAGAGACAGACAGATAGAGAGAGACAGAGAGAGACAGATAGAGAGAAACAGAGACAGAGAGAGACAGACAGATAGAGAGAGACAGAGAGGCTGTTGTGTTTTACTGGATGGATGGTCTGGTAGTTGTAGTGTTTATTTAGCGTTTGGTCGCACTATAAACCATCGACTTGAGATAACTCTTATCAACGCACAGGTGTTCAGGAATCCCCACACTACACCCTACCTCCTACGTATACACACACACACACACACACACACACACACACACACACACACACACACACACACAAAAGATTTCTTAGAAATAGAGTGTGTAAAAAAGATCTCCACCATTTAATCCAAGTATAACCATTATGACAAGAGCGAGAGAGAGTGTGTGAGATTTACACATAATGATTACTTTTAGGGAAAGAAAAATAAAAGCTTTGAGTGTCAGGTGGCCTGCATTGCGTGTGCACCCTGTGTGTATGTGTGTGATGGGGTGTGTGGGTGTGTGGGAGTGTGTTTGCTCTTTTGCTGTCAGCATCATTTAAAGGATAATAAAAGAGTGGACAGCGGCGGGTTGCAGGGGCTCCAGGGTGAAGTGTGTGTGTGTGTGTGTGTGTGTGTGTGAGAGAGAAAGAGAGAGAGAGTCTGTGGCGGGACTTTGGACGTGCGTGGCGGGATTGTGTATCTGCGTAAATAATAGGTTCCATTTAGTCTTTTCATTCTGCTCTATTTCACCAGGTGAATGGAGCTCCTCAGCCACGACAAGACACACATTCAAACACGCCTACACACACTCGCAAACAACACACACACAGAATGTGGGAAGTCAATGCTTCCTTTTTGTCTTTTAAAAAAAAAAGTATTTATTTTATGAACAGTTTAAGTACACACTTCTCAGAACTCAGCTACAAAAAGAAAAACAGCGATTCAGGCAGCAAAGAAAGAACTCAAAGCCTTAGAGAGATTAAACGCTGAAATCATACAACAGAATGAACCAAATCGCAAATCAGGTGAAAGATAAGAACTTTCTGTTATTTTTTTAACTTTTGAGGAGTGAACACACACACAGAGTTGTAATTCCTGAAAATATCCTGATGTATGTACAATATGTTGTTTTTTTAATGACCATAAAATTCCTGGGGAAAATAAATAAATAATAATAATAATAATAATAATAATAATAATAATAATAATAATAATAATAAATAATAAAATAAAAAAAAATAATAATAATACTTACACTGATTATTGAATCTGTGCCTTGTCATATAGATAGTGTGAGTGAGTGAGTGATTGAGTGTGTGTGAGAGTGTGAGTGAGTGAGTGAGTGTGTGAGAGAGTGTGTGAGTGAGTGTGTGAGAGAGTGTGAGTGAGTGAGTGAGTGAGTGATTAAGTGTGTGAGAGAGTGTGAGTGAGTGTGTGAGTGTGTGAGTGAGTGAGTGAGTGAGTGAGTGTGTGAGAGAGTGTGTGAGTGAGTGAGTGTGTGAGTGTGTGAGAGAGTGTGTGAGTGAGAGTGTGAGTGAGTGAGTGAGTGAGTGAGTGAGTAATTAAGTGTGTGAGAGAGTGTGAGTGAGTGTGTGAGTGAGTGTGTGAGAGAGTGTGTGAGTGAGTGAGTGAGTACTATTACTATTAAAAGTACTATTAACGTGACTTAAATTGTTTGAATAAATTAATTTAATCAAAATAATTCTAATTAATTTAGATTTGCCATATTTTCTTATTACAGGAACACATATTGTTTAACATCACTTGCATCAGCCCTGTATTTTAAAAAGGATTTACCATTTATTGATCTAATTAATTACTCACTCACTCTCTCACTCACTTACTTTCTATATCACTAATCCTGTACAGGGTCACGGCGGGCCTAGAGCCTATCCCAGGGATCTTGGGGCATGAGGTGAGGTACGAACTGAATGGAGTGCCAGTCCATACTCACACACTCACTCACTCACTCACTACAGGCAATTTGGAAAGCATTATTAATCTAAAAATGTCATTGGACTGTGGGAGGACATTACGACTGTTAGGGGTGCATACTGTACGCTCGGTCTGATAGATCAGCAGGGGAGAGGAAACTTCCCAGGGGTATAGGTGGGCAATTTCCCTGTCAATGTCTGAGGTAATAGCTGTAATAAAGCATAAAGTGGGGGGGGGGCAGTATGGGTTAAAGTCTTAGATCCTTAATCTTAGAAGGAAACATGCACACTGGATTCAGATGAGTGGCTGTTTTCAGACTCTCTAGGTTTTTATGGTCAGTGAAGATTGTAAAGCAATGGGCTGCCCCCGCTAACCAATGGTTCCATTCTTTAAAAGCGAGTTTCACTCACAACAGTTGCAAATTTTTTGAGCATTGTAGGTCTGTTGAAAGCTGGGGAAGAATTCTTCTTCAGTTTCTCGCCAAACCTCTGTGATAATCTCAATTCCACTCCGGATCCTGAGACCTCTAGCTCGATGTTGCAGGGCTTGGATCGATTGAGATGCCTGGCGTTTGGATCGGGGTGATGGTGGTAAAAGCGGCTTCACTGATTGCTGACACCAGGTGCTTTTACCACCATCGCCCCGATCCAAACGCCAGGCATCTCAATCGATCCAAGATTAGGGACATTAGGAGACTTGTGCTTGATGAGGGGACTACTGGATGATCCTTGGCAAACCCCAGAAATCATTGATGCTCCTTGACTGTTGTGGGGATTGGATCCTCTGAGACCTTTTCCTGGTCCATTTCCACTCTGAGTGACAAGTGGTATAGCCAAGGAACAAGATAGGTTTCACATGCGACTTGGCCTCCCCCCCACCATGCACACTTTAAAATTTTAGAGGAGCTGGGTCAAGTAGATTAAGATGTAGGAGATTAGAAATTTCGCCATTCCTGAGCACGTCATTAATAAGGTACTGGAAGACAGAGGAGGCACAAGAGAGTCGATACAGAATGATGGAGGTATCGAAGGGACCAGGGGGTGTCCTGAGTGCCGTCTTTCACTCTTCGATTGGATTGTAGATGTCTAGGTTTTATGAATACCTGGGCTGAATGATGCTATTTCAGAGTTAAGGGAAGTACAGAAACAACAACAACAGAAAAAAAACAATACGGTAAAGCCCTTGAAAACTAATGCAAGGACCGAGCACTTCTTTCTTTTCCAAAGATGGATGGGTGGACATAGCCCTGAAGGAGACAACCAGTACTTGTCAACAACAGTAAGGTCCTGCATAGCCATTAAGTTAAAAAAAAATAATAAACACAATGATGGCATGAGAGTTGCAGTTGTAAATGTTTTGACTGCTCAAATTCTGACAGGTTAATACACAAGACAAACTTTTGCACCAGGATACAACGCTCGCATACACACTAATTAGACCACAGCACTAGTCACAGCTCAGACCTTACTTGTTCCCTGCTAATGAGGGATTTTACTGCATGCCCTTGGGGACACTCACAACTCTTTTTTTTCCTCCACCACCACCGCCTGAAGTGTTTGACTTGGCTTTTGATGATACAGAGGTTGGGCACATGGCCATGTGTTTTGCCTGCGTAAAACAAAAAAAGAAGGGATGAAGGGCGGGGGGTTGTGTGAGTTGGATCAACTTCCTCCAGGGATGGTAGTGGTAGTTCCAGTTTTGTCATTCACCTGCTTATGTGTATGTGTGTGTGTGTGTGAGTTTGTGCGCAATGCTGAGGTGGTTTGTATCTGATTTCACATCCTGATATACACATCACCATCATGTAAATTACAGACGGCGAATGCTTATGTTCATTAACGTGCCTTTGGGTGTTTTACGCACAGATCGTCAACGGCATCAGTGGATCGTGCGTCTCAGAAGTTTCCATCATGTGCATCAGGCCGAAATAATGTTTGTGGCACTTTGTGACTTTATACACGCACTTTGTTGAGATAATCAAACCGTAGTGCTGGCTTTCGAGTTCATCAAGGTCACATTTAAGCAACATCAGCCGTTTTAGGCAATCCCTCATTGTGATCAGTATCAGTGTTGTCACGGTCACTGGTGTTACACTATAAATACGTGTAACTCATCCCACACATCCCAGGGCAACCTTTTAACTTCAGCGCTAATAACAATGATCATATGATGGGTAATAGTAGATTAGACACTAGCATTATTTGCAGTATGACATCGACAAACACACCAAGCTCATCAACTGTAGTGTCAAATATTGTGTTACTACTGTAAATACTTGTTGTTGACGGCAAAAGAGTTTGTAGAAATAGGTAAAAGGTTAAAGCTGAAGATAATCTGATGAGCTTGAATGTAATCAGTGATATTATTATTATTATTATTATTATTATTATTATTATTATTATTATTATTTCAGGTTGAAGCCCACATACCTACATGTCTGTGTGTCTTTCCGTACAGCAACTTATTAATGCACAGAAATCACATTCTGTAAGGTTGAGTATCTGACGCCTTGTTTACACTCAGTTGTACTTTTTTCGTCGTCAGTCAAACACACTCCCGGTTCGGTAATCGGAGAGTGAATCACAGATGAGAAATGGAAAAAGTAGATTGAATAAAGATGAAGTTTTGTCTTTAAAATTCACTTCTACCACTTCAGCCCTGTTATTTCAGCCAAAGTGAAAATACGAACTAATCCCAGTAAAAATATTCGCTTTGGATTTTCTAAATGATATCTATTGGTGCAGGTGTTTGTTTACATTGAGACAGTAAGTTATTTTAAAGTAGATTATTAAATCTGGCACATAACTGTTCATAACATCGCTTTTCTGATTTCAATTATGGTGCAGGTTAAACTACAGGCAGATATCCAAGTACTGCAGAAGATTCATTCAAATCCTGTCCAGCGGTCTATTTAAGACACGCCCACATTTTGACGCATACCCAGTACGCTGTCGAAACTTTTTGATTTCATTTATAAAAATACAAAAGTACTACCAAAGGTTCATTAAATTCTGCCAAGCCAGTTTTGCACGATGCTGTGACAAAATCTGATTGGAGTCAATGAAATATAAGATTAGTACTGTACGCTTATTTCTATTCAAAGTTAATAAAACTGTAAGTGAAAATGTCTTTATTCTATTGGCAGAAATCACTCTCACTCCTTCATCATCTACACCACTGTAGATCCAATCCATTGCATGGCGCACACACGCTCACACTTTGAGAATGCTAATTAGCCTAACCTGTATATCATTGGACTTTGGGAGGAAACCAGAGTACCCAGAGGAAACCCAACAAGAGCTGGGAGAACATGCAAACTCCATGGCCCCGAGGCGGGAATCGAACCCGGACCCTGGAGGTGTGAGGCGACGGTGCTAACCATTACGCAACCGTGCTGCTTCTATCAGTAAATAAATTACTAAAACTGAAAATTAAAACAAGATTTTTTGCTTATAATTTTAATAAAAATTTGATTAGAAATAACCTTATTAATCTTATATTTGGTTTGTTAGACATTTCTAATCTTATTATAAGAAAGTGTAGATAATCTGGAATTTCCATCAGGAAATTAACTGCAATCAAAATTTTCACTTGCTAAGATTTGCAAGTTAGATAGAAACTCTACTTGTTTAGAAATTCTACTATTTCTACGAAGAACCTTTAATTAACCAGATTTTCTCTTCCCGTCTTTCGGAATGTCCTGTATGTACTGTATAACCCCGGAGTGGATCAGAGAGCATTCCACACAAACCCTGGAACGCTGGAAGCATTCGCCATTCCAAGCATGCTTAGACAACCCTCGTCTTCAACATCTGTCTCTATTCCAGATGTCAATTTCATCCTTCTGCTTGGAGCTCTGGCACATGTGATCCAAAAAGAAGAAGAAGAAGATGAAAACGAAACATCCTTATTTTTGCCTTATGGCCCAGGAAACTGGGACCGACCGATAGTCCTATAGAAGCATGTTCCTGAAACAAATGAGACAGTGTTACACAGATTCACAGCAACGCCAATATTGTGCAATTGTGACTTTTTATCCTGTGAGTTAATATCTAACACTTTTCATGCATTTATGAGATACCGTGTTTACACTTTTATTCCTTGTGCCTAATCACTGACAGTAATATTGTAGTATTAGAAACGGAAGCATTAAGTCGGAATTGTGCAATATTATAAGTGGTCATGAGATAAAACAATAACGGTTGTGAAATATTAATTCGTAGTTGATATGAACTTGATATGAACTTGATAAAAAGTCACAACTGTAAGACAAATCTCTGTAATATTTCCTCCTAGATGTTTTTATAGACATAAGGAATTAATCCACATTAAATCTCTTTAAATATCTATAATGTGATTAAATGATATTTTACTGTAGTGTGTGTGTGTGTGTGTGTGTGAGAGAGAGAGAGAGAGAGAGAGAGAGAGACTTGATTGTGTTGTTTCTGTCACCCAGGCTTTTCTTTCTTCTTTTTTTTTTTCGTATTTGATGCTCAGCCTCACGTTATGGTTTTTGTTGTTGTTCTTGACTTTCTTTACAGTCCTGACCTGCCTCCTGGGTCGAAACTGTTTTAATCAATTATTATCTTCCTGTGACACGCTACTGTATACATTTTTCTGCTCTCTCATGAACAAACTGTCAAATAAACGAACACCGAAGCTCGTCCAAATCTCTGGCTAATCACACCAACACACAAGCTGTCTCTGTAACTCTCTCTCTCCATCCTTCTATTTCTACTCTGTTTGACTCTCTGTTATTATCTGCGCAATCTGTGTGGCTTTTCACTTCATATCAGAGCATGCGTGTGTCTGTTCAAGACAGGGACAGGTCTTACGCTTTCCTTTCTATCATTCGCACAGCATCTGCCACCTCAATCCCCCACTCTATGCGTGTGTGTGTGTGTGTGTGTGTGTGTGTGTGTGTGTGTGTGTGTGCGTGCGTGCGTGTGTGTGTGTGTGGCTTGTTGGCCTTCTTTTGTTTACCCTTATTCATAACCTTTGGCTCATCTCCAACTTTTGTTATTGCCTGAACAGACACAAATTTTATTTTTATTCAGGTCGAATTGTTTGCTTTATTAATTTGCTTACAAGTCAAGCCTCCGAAATAGAAATGTGTCCATACAAAAGCAATACAAAGCAAAGTTTTGCATACTTCCCGTCATGCACGGTTCTTCTCACGTACGGCAGCCATTTTAACTCATCTCACATACAAATTTCAAATTAATTTGTAAATTGATCGTAGAAGGAATTACGTAGGAATGAAACATTATAATAACTCGGGTGTATTACTGCGCTACATAAATAACATTACCCACAAAACCCAGACAGCTAAACAGTGGGTTTTATTCATTTAAATATTATGCGCACTAGTCAAATATACAGAATAAATGTATTTATTTCTTAAACCCATTGAGCCCATTATATTGCTATATAAACAAACACACAATAAATATTTACTATAGGTATTATATTACCTGGTATTATATGGTATTATTAAACTGTTAAAAATAGATTTGATATATTTTGTTGAATACAAACACAATGTTTATTTCTTTTTTTGAACGATCAGTTAAAATGCAATTAATCAGAAAATGTATTAAATATATTTTCATGATTTGAAGTTAGTAAGCTTTAAATTAGACATTTATATGTACTTTTATTATATGAAGTATAATTCAAGTAAAAGCATGATTTTTTGATTTAATAGAATAATAGAACAGTTATCCCGATGCTACACTAATGCATTGTAATCACCAGTAAACCGTGGTGGTATGAGTGGAATAAAACATAATGTGATGCACGTTCAAGTCAAACCGGGACTTTGATTGTGCAGAATAACAGAACCATACCTTAATTGCTCTATATACTCCCCTGTTACACTAATGCACTTATCCCAGCGTTTCACTAGTGCACGGATACCAACCAAGGTAGCCAGATTTCTCAGTGCACCGGAGCCATGATTGGACTGCCTGCTTCACGCCTGAAATGCCGGCCTCTCAGGAACTCCCTCAGATACTTGGATCGAGGTCAGGACTGTACTGGTGATGTCGCGATAACTACCAGCCAATGAAAATTGGTGCAAGTGGTGTTGGTGAATGATTGTGTGTACAGTCTCTTTGACAAGTTGACGACAAGTTACCCATCGATTTCCAAGTAGCAGGAAGTCGCCTATATTTTAGGCATTAATATTACAACATTTGCACTATTTAAATGTTTCCTGCAGCTAAGAGTCTCATCACCGTACTGTTCTTGAAGTCGTCTGTAAATGTCAATCAGTTTTTTACGCCTTCAAGTCCCAGTTTTGACTGAACACCCCTCATTGTGGGTGTACAGAATTTTAAATATATTCACTTAAAATTAGAATAATAACAATATTTTTTTATGTCTTATTGTTTTCAAGCAAGAGAGAAAATAGATACTTGGTTGAGAATAACTGTTTATAGCTGCCATGAGGTAAGTGGTAACATTCTGTAGATATTTTGCAATTAAAAGTAATTAGACCATTACAAATGGTTAAAAAAGTATGTGTCTTGAATTAATCACTGACTTGCTGTGGTTTTAAAAGCTTAAGAAACCAATTCAGAACATGCTGTAGTGAGAAAATATTGAATTCAGCCATTAAATATTTTCCTATATAAGAAAACATCTGGTTGTTTTATTCCTTTTTATTACTAAGTATAAGCACTTTAAAAGTATCTGACAGTGACCTTATCATATCAAGAATATAAAACTCATAGACGATCCAATTGTTTATCAGTTATCATTGGGACCAATGGGACCAGTGGGCATGCATAGGACTGTACCATGGTACAGTTTTTCAACAAAAGTGAGTTTTTCTTTTCAGCTTCTTATTAAATCATATGCATGAATAACAACAGAAGGTTGAAATCCCTTAACTGAAGCCAAATTCATAACTATAAACCTGAAAATGTACCTATGGTCATGCCTGCTCAGTGAAAACACAATGAGTTAGGAACTACTCTTACAATTGAGGAACTAAGAAACAAGGAACTAGGAAGCGCTAGAACTAGACAAACCAAGGAAAATGGAAAACCAGGAAAACACAGCCGTTCCTGGGTCAGCAGGGTTCAAGCTTGATACTCTGTTCACAACCGTGATCATGTTACATCACCACGCTAGTTTGCCTAACATTAACTAGCTTGCTACAGTCGCAAACATGGAGTTGCTGAATAATTCATTGCTGTGACCGCGGAATATATTTTAAGATTAATAAATTAATACTAAGCTGGAAACTCTTGGGGCTAACATCACACAGCTGCTACTGCTGCTGCAGCTGCTCGACGGGTTTGATAGCATTTAATTACATTTAAGCTAAATAGCTAACTGATTAGCTATTTTGTTAGGTTTCATTCTATAATATAATAGGATTAAATTGTTAAATTATTTATTTAATAAAATCACAGTGAAACTCATATTATTTAGCTTGCTTAGCTAATTTTGGTACTGTAGATGAATTCACAAGTTATTTAAGCTAGCTAGTTAGCTGATGAGACAGGTTAGCTTGTATTAGTAGCTTAAATTAGATAAGTTAGTAAGCTGGTCAGTTAATGTATGTAACGAGAGTATTAGTTAAGCTAGTCAGAAATTAGTAAAAAAAATGTATATATATATTAGTTAAACTAGTCAGTTAGCAAAAGAGAATAGTGGCATATTGAGTGTGTACAGAGTATAGAGCTTGTGAGTTTGTCGCTATAATGTAAGAATATAACTATGTGAGACAAAAAATCTACTCAGGTGTGTGCTACAATGAACTGTGGTGAAAGTGCAATACTATACAAAAATCTTAGGCACCTTGTTGATTTTTTTTTTTTTTTGTACAAACTTTTTTATACATCTAGTATATATATATCTAGTTATAAATCCTTTTATGATTTCATTATTAAGTCAGTGTAAAAAAAAAAAAAAAAAAGATTTCTAAACATTAGCAATTTAGCAGGGTCAGCATGGTGGCTTAGTGGTTAGCACTGTGGCCTCGCACCTCCAGGGTCCGGGTTTGCAACATGCTGAGTTTGCATGTTATCTACGTGCTTGGTGGGTTTTCTAAAGGTTGCTCTGGGTTTCTCCCACAGTCCTAAAACATGCAGATTAGGCTAATTGGCTTCCCAAAAAAAATTCTCGTAGATTGTGTGTGTGTGTGTGAGTGTGTGTGTGAGTGTGTGTGTGTGTGCCCTGTAATGGATTGGCACCTCGTCCAATGTGTACCCTGCCTTGTCCCCTAAGTGTCCTTGGACAGGCTGAAGCCCCCCCACCCTGTACACAGCATGAATGGTGAGTAGGATTTCAGCAAAAACATTTTATCTTAAAGGAAAATGTCTGTATGCCAGAAAAGAAAGCAACATATTATGTAAAAGACTACTTTTCAGACAAAAAAGAAAAGGAAAAGCTGCTCAGTTTTGCATGCATGAAAACAGAAGCAGGCATGACAAAGTCTTCAGAAGGACTGTGGCTGATTCTGACAAAAAACAAACAAACAAAAAAAAAACTAAGTAGCTAATTTAAACTGTACCTGAGACAATATTTTAAGCAAAGGGTCGTCACCCCAATTATTGACATTGTTTCATTAATTACCGTTTTTTTGAATGTAGATTTTTTTTTTTTGAAGACGTGCTTGCTCTACAGCCGTTATATGCCTTCTTGGGAAGCACAGCACTTAGAGAAGTACTGGAACATGGATACCATGGTTTTACTATGGTGTGTACTGTGATGTGTTTATACATACTGTACGTTATTGGATATGTTTGTATTTATTACTGATACGGTATACTACGGCCAAACCATATTATACTGTATACGTGATGAACTTTGGTAGCCACTGTGGTACCCAATAAGTATTGAGTATTGTGTATTAACCTTTGGAAGGTACCAGAACAGGAAAAATGGAACTGCAGAGGTTACTATATGAATAATACCATTATGTTATATAAACACTTATAGTTTTGACAGTATAGTGTTACATGGTAGCAATAAGTATTATAATAAAGAACTTGTGCCAAAGAATGTCCCATAGAAGAACCATGTACCATAGTGTAGCACATTGTATTATATCAGCAAATACTGTAAGAAGTAAAATACCATGGCACTACAGTATATATCACTGTGCAAATAACATCAGATGGCACCTATACCATGGTAAAAAAAATTTATGGTGAAAAACCATGGCTTTTAATGTTATTCTGTAAGGTGATTATCAGATCTAATGCAAAAAGATCCCTGAAAATGAAGAAATGTTAGCACGATGCAGACAAAGTGCCAGAATGTCGCTAACATGAGATTTTACCGCCCAATGTCTAGCTTATGTTCAGCTCAATCAGTTAGTTGAAGACATGTGGATTAGCTCATATTGTGACGCAGGAGCTCGATGGTTAATGTTTTGTACAAGTGAACAGAAGGTTGTGATGGGCTGCCAAAAAGCTGCCTTGGGGCCCTTTACAAGATCTTTAACTCTCAACCGTCAAGCCACTAATAAGCCAACGAGACTTATTACTCAGCTGTATGTATTTAGTTGTGTTTTTGAATAAATACTACACTATTCATTCTTAAAGTAATTCAAACAATAGGTATTACATGGTACATTAATGTGCTGGTTTTAATACAATATTGTTTCTATGGTAACACTAAATTCACAGGGATGATGCTGTATATAAATGATGGCTTCTGATAAACAGATCGAAATATGCTGATCGATACACTGTAAATGTAACTGTAAACTGATATGAAGTATAAAATCTATACATGTCAGTCATGTGATTATTTTTCTCCAACAGCATGCCCAAAATTTATTTTAAAAAATAAATAAATGAAATTTAACCATTGATGAGACCACATGAACATACCGTGTTATATAATATAATATAATATAATATAATATAATATAATATAGAAAAATCCACACTCTTACCTTATACTATAACGCGATCAGAGTATCACTGCAAAAAAGAAAAGCTTATAGAAAAATATAACAATATTTGCAATAAAGTATGATTTCTAGACAATCTTATTCATTTCAAGCTTTACAGGATGTAGTCTTATTTTATTTGCAGGGAAATCTCAAGAAAGAAACTTAAGAAGATGAAATCACTTTCAAACCTGAAGGGAGTGAAAGGTGATTAATTCTCTATTTATTTCTAACAATACAAGGGGCGTTCAAGTCAAACCGGTGATGAAATTTCTTGTGAATGAAGGAGTAAAACGTGAACGGTGCAAATGCCGATCTCATCCGAGGTGGCTTGGAGCAATTGTTCCCGTGAACATTCAGTGGGTGGAACACCTGATCCTTGAAAAGCAATGGATAACTTGTCGCCGAGTTTCCGGAAGAAACACGCCTGTCTGTGGGAAGTGTACACGCAATCATTCACCATCACCACGTGCACGTTACAGGAACTCGGCTGGGAGTCATCACCACCATCAATCCCCCATACAGTACCTGTTCTCGCTCAGAGTCGTTTCCACATGTTTGGGCAATCAAAGGAGTTCCTGGGAGGCCAGCGTTTCAGACGTTATCAGGAAAACTTTCTACCTTGACTGAATGTAAGCCGTAGTGAAACACTGGATTAAGTGCATTAGTGTAGCAGGGGATTATATAGAGAAATAAAGGCAGTTTTTACTCTCATATCTATGTTCTGTTATTCTGCATGATAAAAAGTCCCGGTTTGGCTTGAACATCCCTTATTTCGTCATAAGAAATATAACCTTAATTACTCCAAATTGGAGCTATTTTCATTTGCTCATTTGCTAAGAGATGGGTTTTTTTTTGCAGCATCATCATTTAACCAGAAATCCTTGAAAATCCCAAATCCTTTTATCCAAAGTGAGACAGATTATAATCCTCACATACAGTTAAGTAGTTAAGGATTAAGAGCTCTGCAGTCTGGGGATTTTGATTTCACAGCCTTCTGGTGAACAAAACTTTACCCACAAAGCTACTAACACTTGTGGAAATGAAGATAAACTGGATTTTTAAATCTCACAATCTCTGAGTTTTATGATTAGCACGAAACCCTCTTGTCCTGACCAGATTGTTAGGTAGCTTAACAACATTCAGTGGCTCAGGCTTCCAAATGGGTCATAAGGAATAAATGAACCGAAACCTCTGAGTATAGGCTTACTGTCCTCACTGTAGAATTGTTGATCTGGCGAAGGGCGTGATTATTTATCTTTATTGGAAGGAGTCTCCAGTGTCAGAACTGTCAATGTCAGAGGTTAAGTTTTCCTATGATGGAAATTTCTGGGGCCTCGTGGTTTTATCGGTGACAAGACAAGCCGCATTTTTTCCATTTGAGAAAGTGAAAGCACGATGGTGTAAAGCTGCTGTGACATAATGAATAACATGAACTAACTTGCTGCACGGACGCCTGACATATCGTTCTTGAATTCAGTAAAATGTAAGTGGAGGGATATTTATTTCATATAAGGAGAATAAAACACCGCGGATCATGCGGTTTTAAGAAAATAATCAACGTTATGCGTATAACAGCTTGACTTGCGTTGTTGATTTTTTTTTCCCATATACTGTAACATCATGTCTTGTCATGTTTTCTTCTTTAGCTTTATATACAATATAGCAATATGTATTCGATTATTGTAACAACCTGTTTAAAAAAAATTATATAT
>QMIH01000004.1:881796-914110 GCA_003987875.1 Clarias batrachus | reverse complement strand
GGGGGGGGGGGGGGCGACAGGGTTGATTATTAGAAGTACGCAGATATGAGAATGGGATGAGGGGACACTATCAACAGGTTACGGATAAGTAACAAGGCAAAAATATTGCATTATCCGACTCTATTTACTGGTTGCTATAGACGGTTTTAGCGTTCTAACCTGCCCGGGAGCAGTTTAGCGATCTCGGCCCAGCGGTTGCCGAGTTTCTCGTGCGCCTGGTAGATAATGCGATCTTCCTCCTCCGTCCAGGATGTCTTCTTCACCTCTGGGTTTAAGTGATTATGCCAGCGTTCGCGACACTGCTTGCCAATACGCCCCTTTAAGTGCTTCGCTATCACTGACCAGCGCTTTGGCCCGTACTTCTGCACCAGCTCAATCACCTGAGATGGACAAAGAGAGAGAGAGAGCAAGAGGGACAGAAAGAAAGAGATCGATCTATGAGTACAGGAAGGCAAGATGGTGCTAGCAGGGGGGTCAACACACACACACACATACATACAGAAGGGGAACTTAAATTGCGTAACTGTGTGAAGGCAGCACATAGATAGTGGTATTTAACTAAATATCTGTAATATCCACCTGCCCGATGACTGTCGGCAGGCCATAAAATTGGTGACACAGAGTCAGACACCTGCTCCGTACAGTTAATCATTAGTTACACCGAGCAGTAACTTTTTCTGCTGAAATGTTCACACTGCGCTGCTAAGGCATGTGGTTGATGCTCTGAGCTGTCTTTGTTTTTTTTTGTGTGTGTGTGTGTGTTTTTCTTTTTTCAGGCAATGCACATACCCGCTGGTCTTCTTCTTTGGTCCAGGGTCCTTTAATGAGCTCTGGGTTGAGGACTTTCTGCCAGCGGTGCTGACACTGGACATCTGTGCGGTTCTGTAATGAGCAAGAATGGTTTTTGAGATTGCGCAAGTGTAATCACACATGCATAAAGCTTAATTATGGTGTGTGTCTGTAAATAACTCTGACAGGATGCTGCTGGTGTGAATAAGCAAAGGGCGCCGTGAGATTATGAGCGCCGCTCTGTTTGTGCTGTGTAATACGCTAACAGGATGTAAGTTATTGTGTGGTTGGTGTTTTGGAGCATGAATTACTGAAGGTGTTAGACTGCTGAGATGGCCAGGTGCGTGGATTCCCCTATGAGTGCTTCAGAAATGAAACATCTCCACTTTCTCATTCTCATTTACAGTGATTTATAGCTGTCGCCATCCGTGCATACATGTCTGTGTAAGTGTATATATAAATATGAGTGTGTGTGTGTGTGTGTGTGTGTGTCAACAGGTGCATGGTGGATTCTGAAACAAAGCACTTTCCTTTGCCCTCCCTGTCCCTCCGCCAGACTGAGTAAATCTAAAAGGGATGCCCGAATAGGCAAATTATGCCATGAACCAGTGCCTCCATACTACCTGAAGCTTCTACCCATTCACATGCAAATACACCTATCTAGCACACCACACCTTGTTTGACCCCCTCAAGTTCCAAAATGTGCGCGCACACGCACAAACAAACGTACAGGCAAAAAGCTGGCGATGACTTTCCAATCCTCTGAGCCATGGTGTTCCACCAATCTTTTCAACTTCTCATCCTGTCAAGAACAAGACAGACATTATACATTAATGGAGATGAAGATTTTCTACATTCAAAAAATAGTAGTACACTTCTACATAGTTTAAATAAATAAATAAATAAATAAATAATAGCTATTTATTTAATTCCTTAAAATTCCTTAAAATTCCTAAAAATTGATCATACATATTTCACGTGGGGGAAAATAAATAAATAAATAAATAGAAATAAACATAGGTCAAAACACTTTAAAAGTGCTTCCGTGTACCTCTTCGCGCGTCCATCGTGTTTTGCCGAGGTGCCGTTTTCCTGTTTTGGCTAACGGTGCATCATAGTCATGATCATAAATCTCCACATCGTCATCGTCCTCGTCACTGCTGTAAACACTGCAGGAAAAGAGAAAGCGGAGATGATCAACAGAGAAGAAATGAATAAGTAGGGGGCAATCAAGGGTGATCAAAGAAGTTAGCAAGCTCATGAAAACAAGGAAGGACAAAAAAATGAAGGGATAGGTTTGGATGAGGTTTAAAAAAGAGAGTGATAGAAAGATACAGCAATATAACGAGTGTGAGAAGAATCTGAGTCAATTACATGATGAAAAAAGAGACTGAGGATGACGTATAGCGAATTACAAACAGCCCCCTAGTCATACTAACATGAATGATAGAAAAATCGAGCGATAACACAGTCAAAACAAAAGTAAAGTGGCCGAACCTGTAGTGCCTGCAGACTCAGAGAAACCTGTTCTCATGTTTTTGGTTTCCACAGATACACGCGAATGTGGAGCGGCCCTGTTTCCCCACCGCTGCATGTTCAGACCTGCTCGGGTCCTGTCACAGACACATGCTCAACTAAACTCACCTGGCCGGCTCACGGCCAATCAGGGGAGAGCACGGCATGCGTGGAAGCCCGTGCTCACCTGGCTTTTGTGTCACACTTTATGTGCTATGTGTGTGTACGTAACATAAGCATTGTGCTTATCATTACTGCTTAGTGTAGTGATAAAAGGCAAGGAAGAGGTCAGAGGTGCTTCAGCTAATGAAAGCAAAAAGAAAAGCAAAAAGAACAGCAAAAAGTAGGGGGGATCTTTGGGTTCTCGTATTCATTTCATCATACAGCTCGTTCTCATTAAGAGAGACTGGAATGAGTGTGAAGCTCGTGACGCTTTGTAAATTACTCAAAATGGGGCTAAAATTAAACACCTAATTATGCACCTTTTATATTTACATAATAGACATATAATTCTCTAAACCACTTATTTTTATTTAACTAAAAATAAAACCATGCATGTTTTGCGTGTGTGTGTGTGTGTTTGTGTGCGCTTGCAACCGAGCAGTTCGTAAAAAACAACATCCAAACAACAACCAAACTACAACAACAAAACAACGACAACAACGAGCGCGCTCGCGCCTCTCTGACAGGAGAGGGCATTAGAGCTAACTGGTCGCCCGTGACCCCGTGCTTCCTTCGCGTGCGCTCTGGGTTTGCACGTTTCACGCTTTTTTGACGCCTCGAAAGCGTGTTGCAGAAACTTTAAAACGACCACAAAAACTAAAGCGTTTGTGTGCTGAAAGTGTAGCTTTAAATGTTTATTAATATTGTTGGGTATTGTGGGGTTTTTTGCACTTTAATTTTTAGTCAAATACAGAGCTTAAACATGATGTTAAAGACGGGAACGAGTTAAACCACTGGTATGAAAGGTAAAATAATCACCGAGATTAAAAGATTTAGACTAAAAAACATTCTGACGTGGGAGAGACTGGGGTTCAGTTTAGGGTCAATTTAGACAGATGGAGACTAAAACTAATACACGAGCAAAAAGCTGAACACAAGCTTGAACACACAGACACGCGCGCCAAACGTCGTTTAAATATGAAACATATCGTCTTAGAACAAGAACTTAAAATATTAACGAACCCGGTGTAATGTCGTTGCCCTGGTAACTCTCGAACTTTCCTTCAGCGCTAACGTACGGTTACTTTACGTCAAAATAAAATAAAATAAAAAACGCGTTGATACCTTAATTTAGTCTAGTATTTTTTTTTTATCTACTACAGCTCTTACTAATACACCAGCCACTACAGACATAGGAATCCCTCTCTTGTCGGATAAATAACTCGTTTCCAAAAAGTACTAGCACCCACCTGACCCTTCCGTCACAACTGGCCAACGGACCCGCACGCGCGGCGAATGAATGAAATTTTAAACGAGAGCGCGCGACCACCGCACGCGAGCTCATTCACTCGCGAGCTTGCCAGCTCACTCACATGACCACCAAGCCACCTGTTACTGCACTGCACGCGCCGGGGAACTGTTACGACATAGTGAACAAAAAAAAAAAATGCTAGCTTGAAAGTTTAACACGCGAGATTTAAAATAATGCAAAAAAAAAGAAGACATTTCGTTCAGAAATATCCCGCACCTCTTGATTAAACTCATTCCGAGAAGATGAGCGAGGGCATAGAAATATGACTTGTAGCACGCGCACCAATTTCATCATCAACATCATCATCAAGAGAAGCAGCGTGCATTATTAGCAATGCATTTAATGCACTTAAAAACACACAATATCCATGCTTACCTGTGTCTCGGTCGCCTCGCCATCCCGTGTGATGGAAGGTGAGAGGAGTTTAGTGCGCTCAGTGCTTGTGTGCGTGTGTGTGCACGCGTGTGTGTATGTGTGTGCAGGCGTGCTCGCTATAAGCTCCTGGTCTCCGCTATGAGAAGGAAGTGGACTGACATTAAGCTCACATCAAGGGGGAGTGAGCCAGACTGTAAACACACCACACCATCCATCAGACAAAGCTCGCTCTCTGGCACGGCCGCCTCCCCCTGTTCCCTCCCGCTAAATTTGGCGCGTTTGTCTAGCGCGCATGCGCGGTGCGTGCAGCGCTGTCGTTAGAGCGCCAATTCGGTCGCCTGGTCGCGCTAAACTCGAGTGTGTGAGAAGTTTTTTTTAGTGTTTAATGTTTATCGAGATAAAGGAGGAACTTGAATGAATGGGGGGGGGGGGGGCGGTATGTGTAGTATTAAGCCAAAAAAAATTGAGCTGGATATCATTTAAAAGGTCGTTTTTGACCCAGACATGTCGTTATTTCCACAAATCCACCTTCTCCCACTCTTGCACTCTCACTTTCACTTTTAAAGAACTGAAGGTATCATTCGATGTCCGTTCAGTTCCTGAAACGAATTGAAAAAGCTTATCCAGTTATATTAAGGAGAAAGTTTCATGCGCGCTCAAGAAGTTGCCCGAAGTCTCCAGATGACGTCATGATCGTCGGTGATGTGCTGCTTAAAATGCGTTATGTAAAAAAAAATAGAAGATACTTCGAGTAAAATTTAATCAGAATGCAAAACAACATTCAATCACTAATATCTTACAGAGACATGTTGTTTTTTTTACACGGCCTCACAAATAATTTATTTAAGTCGACAGGGAATAAATGTGAACCGAAACAGTTATTGACGGCGTCATTTGTGTTTATTAGTTGTACATATCACCGAGATTATTTTAAAACTGATAAAGATGTGTGAGGGTTGAAAAATAAACGAGAGCGGTTAGTATTTAGTCGTTGGGAATGGGCAGCATGGTGGCTTAGTGGTTAGCACTGTTGCCTTACACCGCCATGGTCTGGGTTCAATTCCCTCCGCAGGTCTGTGGTCATGGAGTTTGCATGTTCTCCCCCTGCTTGGTGGGTTTTCTTCAGCCATTTTGGTTTTCTCCCACAGTCCAAAGACATGCAGATTAGGTTAATTGGTGTGTGCTTTACGACTCCTGGGAATTTGTGTACAGGAGAAAGCGGTATACATCATGAGTGTGTGAGTTTTTGTGAACGATGGTTATCAATAATTGTTTGCTGGAAAAAATAATTATGATTAGTAATCAATAAAGATGGCAGAAAAATCTTTTTTGTTCCACAGCATGTTTTTTTTTAATGTGGCAATTACAGTGATGTATAGCCAAACTGACTCCAAAATACTTTTTTAAATTAAATTATTTTTTTAATTACTTTTCAATTCATATATGTTTATATTTGAGGTGCCAAAATTTTGCTGTAATGTCGCTGTAGTCTTACAAGTCTCACCTAGGTATCGTGATCATATTGATCCATGGTTATCTCAATGCCTAGTAATTGAAATGATGTACATGTGTTTTGTGGACTGGAACGGCATACGACTGTGTACTTCTAGGGAACGTTGGAATGCTCTTAGAGAGTATGGTGTTATAGGCCATAAGATGAGCAGCCGTAAGTATGAATGGAGTGAGAGTTTGGCCTGCATCACCATCATCAGGTCAGACTTGTTCAAAGTATGTGTTGGAGTCTGAAAAAGCTGCCCTTTATTACTAATTTTGTTCATAATCTTTATGGATTTCATAATCTTACAGAATTTCTAGGCACAGTCATGGGGCTTGTTATAGGTTAGAAGGGAGATTCTGCCTCAAGTGGAGGAGTTTAGGTATCACATGAGTGTGGGTGAATTGGAGCTAGAGATTGACAGAGAGATCAGTGCAGAGACAGCAAGAATGTGGACACTTTACCGATCTGTTGTGGTGAAGAGAGAGTCAAAAAGTGAAGCATTCAATTTACTGGCCAGTCTAATTTCCAGCCCTCATCTGTGGTCAAGAGCGCTGAGTTGTGACTGAAAGATCAAGCAGCAGAAATGAGCTTCCGCCACAGGGTGGGTTGGATCACCCTGAAAAATAGGTTATCTCAGAAACAAAAATAACGAACTTAGACATCTGGGAGGAGCTCAAGGTAGATTTGATAAGGCTTCCTCCTGGATGCCTACCTAGGGAGGTGTTTCAGGCATGTCTGATGGGGAGAACACCCCAAGGCAGACCCAGGACTAGATGGGGAGATTATATCTCCTGTCTGGCCTGGGAGCATCTTGGTATCCTCATGTGTGAGCTGGAGAAGGCGGTGGCTAGGGAGAGGGAAATCTGGGCATCTCCGCTCAGACTACTGCCTTTATGACCAGACCCGGATAAGCAGTAAAAAAAAACAGATGGATGGAAAGATGGATAATTTGTGCTTGTTGGTCATTGGGAAGATATTGATTAGTGTTTAGTCATTGGGAACCATGCTGATCAGTGATTTGTTGTCAGTAACAATGGTAATTAATGACAATGGTGATCAGTGATTGGTCACTGGGAACAACTGTGATCTATGATTGGTTGTTAGTAATGATGGTGATTAATGATTGGTGATCAATGATGGTGACTAATGATAGGGCTTTTGTATCAATGGTGATCAGTGGTTAGTTGTCAATAAAACCAATGATCAGTAAGGCTTTACGGACTGGTGCGAAGTCAGTCCAACAATTTTCTCTCAACTCCTATAACTAGTAGCTCAAATGTGAACAAGGGATCCACAGGACAGTCTCTAAAGTCTGCTCCGAACATCGCTATATATGTCTTTTTTTTTTAAGGCCTCAAAGGCATCTAAACTTGTCACAAATTACAGCAAGTGAGTTAGAAACACTGGAGATAACTGATGGGGGATCATATCTCATCTATATGTTTCTGTCCAAGTGTCCTTGAACAGCAGCCTGTTATTACATAAACATAAACTGCACATCTCTTTCTTCCAGTGTAATGTTGCCAAAGCATTGTTTAAATTACGGTTGAACAGATGATACTGTATGTCTTAATCTGTTAGGGTCAATTTATAGTAACAGAAATGAGTCTTATTTTCTGATCATGATGTGTTCATCATGAAACTTGTTCTACATTCAACAAAAGTTGCACACGCTCTTATCGCTATTGTTAGCCTTCACGATGCTGCAGTCACGTCCGATCACATCGCTCGGGTCGGCCCATTGTCTCCGAGCGCTGATGTTCCTGTGGACTATGCGGTATTGTTGCCGCCCAGCGTGGGGTTAAACATGCTCATCCATGCATCTCAACCACAGGACGAGGATTAGTGGGTTACTTTATTAAACAACAACAACAACAAAAAAACAAAAAGTGGTAGTCACAAAACAGGGTTGTGCGGATTAGCGGGGAGGCGCCTTCAGTCACAGATTACTCAGAACTCATTACATAGATCTGGAAGAAAATCAAAGGAGTCTTAAAAGGAAGTGTTAAAAGGAAGAACCTGAATGACTTGCATGACAATCATCATAAACAATATACGGTCTTTAATCGCATCCAATATGTATTTGGGTTCAAAATTTTTCCAATCGACAATTCGGCTTATTTTTAAAACGTATTTTTAAGTGCACGCCAAGAAAGACAGCGATACAGCAGCGCTTTAGTCCTTCTGTCTGGACTCTAAACATTCTCCGTCAGACAGATCGTCTTCCAAAGTATCAAATTTCAGCATCTCAAAACCTGATGGTTATTTCGTTGAGATGACTGAAGAATTTTCTCCTGTTAAGCATGGATGAGTCTTTAGGACTCAAATCTGCTAACTTAACTCCCAGCAAGAACGAAAACGCAGCACCAACCGAGCAAGATGTTAGCACCAGGTTTTGCTCAACTGACTTTTCTTTTGCCGTCTCCAGCGTTGAATTGCGTGCACGTGGATGGATACACTGAAATGGATGTCTTCGGAAAGTTTCTTCCTGATAAAAGCGATCTGACTTGTTTAGGAAGAGTTGGACTGCAGCAAGTATTTCCAGCTATCACCTGGAAAAATGTCGATTGTGCAAGATCGCAGTACTACAGAACACGAATAACAGTTGTGCAATAATAACTATATTATGATAGGAAGAGACACTGGTATGCACTATAAGCAACACCTGTGCTCCAAAGCATTTTTCTTAAATGAGTACTAAACAGCTTAAGTGAGTTTGCAGTTTTGATTATACTGATGGCGTTAGATAAAAGGTTTCATTATTACATATTTCCGTTATAGTAAAGTCTGTCACTGTGAAAGCCGTTCCATATTACGTATGGGTCGCCATGGAGACCATCATGAACAGCGACACGTGTGTACAAACACATATGCACAAATACACACACGCTAGCTGAGGTGTGAATTTAAATCGGACTTGTTGCGTCTGAATGCTCTGACCATGCACGCTCATTGTCACTTCTCCCTGGATCAGGTTTTAGGGAAGTAACCACACACACACACACACACACACACGCATACAGATGCAAAAACAAGCATACACGAGGGGCGTTCAAGTCAAAGCAGGACTTTTGATTTGTGCAGAATAAGAGAACACAGTTATGAGAGTAAAAAAAAACAACTTTATTTCACAAGAGCCAATGCACTCATTCCAGCGCTTGGATACCATCAGCACAGAAAGCTTGCGAACTACATGCTTCACCTTTTGAAACGCTGACCTCCCAGGAACTGTGATATGACAGTTATGAATATGTTCTCACAGACAGAGCGTCTCTTGTGCAATTTGATGACAAGTTATCTGTAGATTTTTTAACGAACAGTCTTCGGCTCACTGGATATTGACAGGAACGGCTGCAGTGGGCTCCGAGCTCCGGCCGGAATCGTCATTTAAAACGTTTGCACCTTTCAAATGCTTTACTATAGCGAAGAGGCTCATCACCGTGCAGTAAACGTCATTCATGAGAAATTTCATCACAAGTCCTAGTTTGACTTTGATGTTCCTTGGGTGTGTTTACGTACAGTATGTATGTATGTATGTATGTGTGTGTGTGTATGTGTGTGTGTGTGTGTGTGTGTGTGTGTGTGTACTCTTTCTGTTTGAACTTCTGCATCTTCTTCCTGTCCTCGAATGGCATTGTGAATTGAATCAGTGTCCAAACATGTATGAGAGGCGCCCTGTGTTGGCCCGGCATCTCTTTCAGAGTGTATCACTGCCTCACTCCCAGCGTTCTTAGGCCAGACTCACCATCCATCGTTACCGTGACCGGGATAAAGCGGTTACCAAAGGTGAGATTTGCTTGAAAATGTATCTCATTCCGAGTTTAATTTTTAACATATTCAATTAAGTCGTACTGTAGAATTGGGTCATGATGCACTTTATACACTAATGTGCATGATAACACTGGAGTAATCAAAAAATAAACAAAAAGCTGTTAAATATTATTTCGAAAAATGGGAACGTACATTTAAATTTAGTACGTTTTATAAGCACGCCTCATTTAAAATCAATCTGAAGATATATTTCACTTATTGGCTGTTTTTAATATATATGAATTTTATATTTCATTTATACTTACAGTAACGTGCATATATATATATAATATTATATATAATATTGCTTTCAAACTTGCAGTATTTTCCTTACAATGCTTCAAAATATTCAAAGAAATGTCACATACTCTCTCTCAGCTCTCTCCTTTGCCCTCTTTCTGTTTCTTAAACCCTATCGTTTCCTTCATTCCTCACTCTCAGTGTATTTAGGTCAGTTTAAGAAAGCATCACGCACCTCAGACTCGAGTGTGTGTGTGTGTAACGCAGGTGTCTGTTTTTGTTCCATGTTAAATTTAGACCTGCACTCAAGTGTCAAATGTCATACAGATGTGAATGACACCTTTCAGCAAAAGACTGCAGACTGCTGGGGAAGATCAATCACGCACGCATACGCACACGCACACACTCACAACTCTGATTCATCTGGATAGTGCGGTTGCAGTTCATTTGAGAGGGTCCAGAGCTAATGGAAACTTTTAGTCGTGCTTTTTCTCAGGGCTCGTACATGCATCATTAAGTGTTAGTAACCGTCTGAGTAAGCTTTTTGACCACTACGAGGAACACAGAACAGCATCGATACATGCTGCGTGTGATACTACACGTCTTTGGAGCCGTGCTGGAGAGATGGATCTTGAGATAATCCATCAGTCGGGGTCTCGAAGATGGCTGGTGGGGAGCACTGGCTCATGCGATAGTCGTTTTTGTACGGTTGCACGGAGAGATTTGCTGGCGAGTGTGAAGGCCAGAGGATGAGATTTACATCATTTTCATCCTCATTAAAATGTTCGTTCGGGGAGAATGTGTACACTGAAGGATTCTGACGGAGACCACGCCCATCGGGATAGCAAAGTTTCAGATGATCAGAAAAAATTTTTTTGTATTGACTTCCAGTGGCATTTTGCTCAAAGGGGACAAATGGACTCCATCCATCCATCCATCTATCCATTTATCCATCCATCCAGTGTCTATTCTGTTTATCCTGTGTGAGGCCGCAGGCAGCCTGGAGTCTATCCCAGGGAGATCACGGCACAAGTCGGGTCACACCCAGGATAGCGTGCCAACCCATTACAAAGCACAAGCACACACTCACCCCCCCAATCACACATCATGGGCAAATTTGGAAACGCTGATCTATCTACACCGCATGTCTTTGGACTGTAGGAGGAACCCCAAGGAAACTCGAACCTTGACACACAAAGAAATGAATAAAAGTTTCCAACCTGCCACTGGTTTTTACTTTAACCCGTTGCCAGTCAGTACGCATGTGTATGAACAGAACCCTACAGATTATGCACTTATCAGTACTGATACATAAATTTTTTTTTTTTTACAGATGCCTTTGTTTCAGATGTCCTTCTGGAGAGGCAAGATAGGAGATACAGTATGAGCAGCTTGGTGATGGTGAGGGTGATTTTGGTGGTGGTAGGGGTGATCTAAGGGTGGGGGGAATAAGGTGGTTTCCAGAAGTAGGCAAGGAGCAGCAGCTGCGGAACATTCATGTTACGCTGGGAGATAACTCTTACATGGGGAATTTTCTTCCACCTTGATATATCACTGTCTTTGAGCTGATGATTATGATTCTCATGTGTACAGTATAATATGTCCCAGTAGGCTGTGAGGAAGATGGGAGCAAACGTTCAGAAAGTTGCAAATGAAACAGAACGTTCATTTAATGTTTAATGTAAGATTTAACCCCTTTTTCAAAATACTGTATTAATAATCATTACACAAATTAAGTGTTCTCTTTAATTAGATAACCTAGTGGAGTTTGATTTCTGGTTTGGAGTGTGTGTGTGTGTGTGTGTGTGTGTGTGTGTGTGTGTATGTGCAGTATGCATGTTCTTCCCATGCTTGGTGGGTTTATTCTGGATCATCCTGTTGCCTTCACAGTCCAAAGCCATGCAGGGTAAGCTAATTGGCACTAATTGGCATTTCCAAATTGTCCATAGAGTGTGAGCTAGTGAGTGTGTGTGTGTGTGTGTGTGTGTGTGTGTGTGTCCAGGGTGTACCCCACCTCATGCATCAAGTCAGCTGGAAACTCCCGCGACCCTGAACGGGATGAGGGGTGTAGAGAGTGAATGGGTGGGTGAGCGTATCTCTAGATACTGCTATAAAGAACGAAATAGTATATTTGTACATTTTATATACTACGAAAGGACACAGAGTGCAGTCAACTTGCTGCCGCTCCTCATGCTGCTCCATTGTTTCCCTAGATATATTATTACCTCACAGTATGACTTGTCTACTGTTACATTTGATGACACTACCGACTGTTACATGGTGTGGGACACCTACAAAACGGCCAATCATACTCTGATCAGCTATAATGTTATGACCACATGCCTAAGATTGACTAGATCTCCCATTTTTGCCATCTGACACCTTTTCATCACAACCACCATTAACCTTTTCAGACATATGGGCTACGGTACCTCTTCTATAGAATCAGACTCCACGGGGCAGCCTTCACTCCACGTGTGCGTCAGTGAGCCGATACCTGGACCAGATGATCATGGTCGCCCATATGCCTCTCTCCAGTTCACTGCTTTTCCTTCCTTTGATAATTATTGGTATGTCCTGACCACTGCAGACCGGGAACATCCCACAAGAGCTGCCGTCTTGGAGTTGCTCTGACCCAGTCGTCTAGCCATTCCAATTTGGCCCATCTCACAGTAGCTGCATGAAGCGAAGGACTACTATTATCATCTCACAGGATTATTATTTTTCTTCTTTTTTTTCTTCCGTGTGAAATTTTGGGCGCGTAAATAGTCCTGCACCGTTTGTCGTAGACCCATGAATGAGGTGTCAAATCGTGCGGCCTGGTCGGGAATGGGGTGCTATGACTTTTCTAAGGGGTGCAATTAACCGCCCCAAAAAGTCTCATAGACTTATCTTTGAAACCAAAATCAGCTATGACATCAGCTACATCTATGACTATGACATGGGAAGCTCTATGATGCCACGGCAAGCACCACTCACATTTTCTTCAGGAAATGCACCTCTCTAGTTTCGTATTGCAATTGTCCCTGGAATGGGTGGGATATATTAGGCAGCAAGTGAATATTTCGTCACAGAAGTAGATGCGTTGGAAGCAGGTGATGGCTAGAGGACTAGCGACAGGGACATGGGGGGGACATGCATAGGGAGCGAAGACAGTTCGATCCAATAGAAGCGTTGGTGTAGATCAAATTGAGGAAAAGGTTAATGCTGGTTGTGACATAAAGATGACAGAACAGACTGCGCATCAATGTTATGGTGGCAGAAGAGGGAAGTTTCTCAATAGTAATCAGGTGGTCATAATGTTATGGCTGGTCAGTGTGTGTGTGTGTGTGTGTGTGTGTGTGTGTGTGTGTGTGTCTGTGTATAAATATATGTGATATATAAATATAAAAAAATTATCAAAGTGAATTAAAGTGAATTAATAACTCCAAAACACATAGTAACGTAGTTTTAATTATAAGATATATATATTTTTTTATCACGTCATTCAGTGACTTTTGCTTTGAAAGGCGCGAGTAAGACATGTCGTGTCGTGCGCATGCGCAGAGCTCAGAGGCATCATGGCGGCTGTGCTGCAGTGAGGTGCTTACGTCAGAATTATGCCCATGCACGCCTATGCTTCAACTTTTTAGCAAAAAAAGAAAAAAGAAAAAAAAAAAACCGAAACAAAAAAAGGAAAGAAAAAACTAAAATAAAATTATCATGTCTCGCCACAGGAATGTTCGAGGGTATAATTACGATGAAGGTGATTCATGTTAATCTGTTTGTTTGTCTTGGAGTCAATTGAACTTGTTAACTGTACCTAGCTTAGCTAACTTTGCTAACTCTACTGTGTTTATATGATTTGATTATTTATTCATGCGTAAACAAACTTGGAAGTAGTGTAGCAGTGTGTAAGGGCTTTTTTTTAATTATGGGAAAGAAATATTATTTGTTTGGACTGCTTGAACACATGGACAGCTGATTTGGCTAGCTAGCTAGCTATATATAGTTAGCTAACTAGAGAGAATGCTTTATTTGTGTAATGGTCAGGAGTCATACTGAAGTTTAAAAAAGTGCTTAAAGCTCAAATTAAATATTAAATGAGCTCTCTGTCAGCTTGTCCTGTTCAGCTTACAAATATGAATGCTTAATATTCTGTATGTTTCTGTAAATGTGTTTTGTTGCTGTGCATTTTATATACACACCATAACATTATGACCACCTGACTGGTATTGAGTAGTTCCTCTCTTTTTTCTATGGCTAGACCACTGGGTCAGAGCAACTCCAAAACTACAGCTCTGGTTGGATGTTCCTGGACTACAGTGGTCAGGCCCGGGTAGTCGGATCCAATAGAAGTGCTAGTGTAGATGAAATTGAGGGAAAAGCTTGATGCTGGTTCTGATAGAAAGAAGTCAGAACGCACCGTGCACCGCTTTTGTGGTGGCAAAAGGCAGGATGTTCTCAGTATAAGCCAGGTGGTCTTAATGTCATGACTGATTAGAGTATATGGTTTATTTAACCTAATATATTTGCTACACACCAGGTGAAGTGGTACTGTGTGTCTCATTCAAGTGCTGGCGTTGTCTCTACCTCATACCTGTATCTTACCTTTCGGATGTCTTTTAACTCACAGATTTTGAGGATGACGATATTTATGGACACTCGGTGGACGATGACTACTGCATCTCACCCGCTACGGGTTTGTATTGTAGTGTTCTGTAATTCTAAACGTTAGAGATGGGAATCACCAGTGATCACCGTGTGCAATATTATTGTAATATCTGGATGCTGGTTCGATTAATATTCTGATTCTGTACATATCACGATTGTGTATTTATAAGTACCCTGATTTGAGATTATTTAAATTTTCCCCTGATTTTTTTTTTTTGCAAGTGTATGCCTCTGAACTTTAAAAAAAAAAAAGTTGAATCATAACTCAAAGGTTTTATACCATAGTTTTATTTCACAGCTTCACAATTGAATTGAACATGAGTAAATAAATTTAGCTAGTCCCTTATAGCATTAGCTTTTTCACTTGGTCAGAAATTCAGTTTGGCTGGTGTAGCAGGCATCCCTCAGAGCATATCAGTAGACTGTCTCATTGAATAGACAGCACCACACTTTATGTCGTACTGTGAGGTAATATATTTGCCTTAACATGGGTCGTGGGTGACTACTAGTTATTTATTAGCAAACCTACTAAATAATTCACTCTTACCACATGTGATGCCAGTGTGTTAATTTAGTGTACTGCTTGTAGGATTATTAAGAAATGTTACACTATCAAAGAAATTGCATGCATTACAAGCCTCCTGTCAGTCATTATCAACAAACTCTGCAAGCAAATTAGTCTCAAACTTATTCATTACACACGTTTACACAAGTCGCAAAACACTGTTAGTGCAAAGTAGTCAAAAAAATGACAACAACTAAACTTGCACGCTCACTGCCAAGTTGAGTTTCAAGACTTTAGAGATGTTGGTGGAGGTTTGGTGTACAGGTGGGGCAATCCGAACTATTTATTCTGTGTGGTAGGAGTGAAATATTTGCTAAGTTTGTTTAGAAATAGTTATGGTGGATGACAGAGATTAAAAAGAAAAAATCAGTAAAAATGTAGCTTTTTTTTTTTAATTAGCTTTTTTAAATTAAACTTTTTAATTTAAAGTTAAATGTTAAACTTTTGTAAGTGAAGTTAGTTTGTATTGTTTAACTGCTGTGTTTGGATTTTAAGTGAGAAACTAATGCTATCAGGAACAGGCTACATTTAACAATGATTAACCTTTTTGTTAAAGGTTTAAAATTGTAACAAAATTGTGGGAAAATGTAATATTGAATACTTAAAAGATTGTGATATTTTAGATTGCAATATTAATCGGATCATAACCTATGATATTGTATTGGGAGGTGATTCCCGTCCCTACTAACTCACTCTCAGAATTTGTAGAAAGAGACCGATCGTAGCACAAACACCATACAATTGTGTTCATCGTGCACCACACAGGAGCTTGTGCACCCAGCACCCAGGTCTGATCTAGCTGAAAATCTGCCAATTCCGGTCAGACAGCCCAGTGCTTCACTAGTATAAGTGTAATAAATCACGAAAAAACATTTTCGGACTCGGTGTGACGATACATGAATCAGCACACAAAAGAACCGTGATTCATAACCAAATAGATTTTTTTCCCCCATCTCTATTGTACAGTGTAAAAATCCCCAGTTCAGTGCTCAGATAAAGCCACATCATGAGAATACACTCTGGCACAATGTGTGTTTAGACACTAATACTAATTCCACACTTCCTCACTAATAGTCCTTTAATAACTTGTGTGACATCTCATCTGGGTGATGCATACATCTTGGTCAGAATAGAATAGATCCCAGGCTTATTAAACTAACATTCCTGATTGAACAAGATCTGATCTTGTTGATTTCTTGAACTCAAAGTAGTGGTTTGTAACTACTAACTAGTTGTTGAAGGGGAAAGGGGAAAAAAACAACATACAGGACAGGTTCTTCTCCAGGACCGGCAATGATGTAACCCTGTGTCTGATTCATTTCAGTATCTGAATCTGCCAGAGCGTTATGGTCAATGACGTGCTGCTTATGTAATAAAACAAGATTTTGTTCTGTTTCAAATAATTCTGCGATGTGATGGGAATCAAACAGGCGTTTTGAGAGAGGCATGGAATGTGAAATGACCTCAGTATAGTTGACTCAATGTTTGGAATTAGTCAGAAAAGATACAGAAAATGCACAACTGTGTAAAAATAAAAACCATGAAACCTTTTATTTAGTCTGTAGTTGTTTTCAAAGGAAATCATGCACATTCGGTCGCAGTGGAGGATCAATAAAAGAGTTAAACTGTGCATTTTTGTTGTTGTAGTCTCCCTCTCCCCACAACAATCAGCGCACATTTGATCCAAATGATTTTTGTGTTCTCACTAGGATGAGGTTTCGCTGAGGTGGAAATAATTTATCGAATATTAAAATCACAGGCAGAGAAACCGGTCTTGGAATATCTGGCTTTTGCCTTGCATTTGACAATTCACACAGGATTCACAAATTCGCAGATAACCCACTGTAGTGTATGTTTTCAAGGAGCCTGCCGGCGTTCCGCTATTTTACCACAACAGTGTTTACCACATCATCGTCTAATGTGACATGTACATGTGTTGGAAACATTGTGCATGCCATTGCTTTCAAAAACATTAAGGCATGTGAACTGACGTGTTGACGTGCATGTGGTAATATTTACAGTCTCCCCAGGTCACTGAACAGAGCTGCCTTTAAGTCCTTATTTCAGATCTCTGGCCACCTGACCGACCATCGATGGAGCTGAATTTTTCAATCATAACTCAGAAGGCTTGCCTTGTTGGGAAAAGAGTACTTTTACATCTCCCTACATCTCCCAATGCTAGAACGAGCCCAGTGCTGTCTGTTGTAGTTTAATAATAACTTAAATATTTTTAACATGGTCCAAAGTCTAGCACTGCTGGTCAGACAATTACTCAATCTGATTCTCCGCTTCATTGGTTTTGATGGACTACGGTTTTAGCATTCATTCTACCCATCGTAAGACACCAGAGATCTACCACTGGTCTGATCTACCCTTTGTAAGATACCACTGGTCTGATCTATTGTGCGTAAGACACCAGTGGTCTGATCTACTTTGTGTAAGATACCAGTAGTCTGATCTACTCATTTGTAAGATACCAGTGGTCTGATCTACTGGTCTGATCTACTTTGTGTACGATACCAGTAGTCTGATCTACTCATTTGTACGATTCCAGTAGTGGTCTGATCTACCCTGCGCAAGATACCAGTGGTCTGATCTACCCTGCGTGAGATATACCAATGGTCTGATCTACCCTGCGTGAGATATACCAGTGGTCTGATCTACCCTTTGTAAGATATTCCAGTGGTCTGATCTACCCTTTGTAAGATATTCCAGTGGTCTGATCTACCCTTTGTAAGATATTCCAGTGGTCTGATCTACCCTGCGTGAGATATATCAGTGGTCTGATCTACCCTGCGAAAGATACCAGTGGTCTGATCTACCCTGCGTGAGATATACCAGTGGTCTGATCTACCCTTTGTAAGATATACCAGTGGTCTGATCTACCCTTTGTAAGATATACCAGTGGTCTGATCTACCTTTCGTGAGATATACCAGTGGTCTGATCTACCCTTCGTAAGATATACCAGTGGTCTGATCTACCTTTCGTGAGATATACCACTGGTCTGATCTACCCTGCGTGAGCTATCAGAAGGTTAGCTGCTAAGTGTTCACTGTTGTTTACACTGTTGTTACACTGTTGTTACACTGTGGTTCCTGTAGTGTGCCCTACACCTCGCTCTGTGTGTTTGTGTAACTCGGATTTGTGAATCGTAATGAATTCATTAGGACGGGTGAGATTCACTGGAGCAAAAATGACAATCATTGGAGGCTTGAAATTAACATTATAATAAATTTATCATCATGGACGTTTCTTTTTGCAAATGCATCATAAAGTCACATCATCATAATCATATTGCTTGAGGTCAACACTTAAAGATTATTTTGAACTATAATACTATAATATGCTATACTATATACTATAAAAATATACAGAACTGAAACATGTTTCTCTTTTGCACGTTTTAAACCACAAAGTTTTGCTATTTTAAATTGAGTTGCTTCCGGAAGTGAAGAAGATACTGAGCGTTTCATTTAAATATTTAATTCTAGCTTAACTCAAAAAAAGCACACTGATTTTTTTCTTTTCTTATTTATTTATTTATTTATTTTTAAAGCAGCTGCTGTGTATCGACCGTGTTTGTCTTTCTGCACTTTTATCGCAGCTTCCAATGAAATCCGAGTAAGCGTTTTGATGAGCATCATCTGCACATCATTCTCTCTCATGGGATTTCCTGAGCTGCATGTCAGTCACGGCATTCGACAAACCCATGCCTTATCGTAGCTTTCGACTAAACTCTGATACTTCCGTCGGCTGTGAAATGATGGCTGATTCATTCCGTGAGTTCTGTTGGATCAAATTTCTCATTCTGACTTGAAGTGAGAACGCGACCCCGAGAGCATGAATTTGTGCGGCTTACAAACCGGTCATTTTAGACCTGCTGATAAACATCAGCTTAATAATCTCAATCTAGTATAGTATTCAGTATCGTTCTAAACTAACCATATTTATTTTAAAAAAGGAAAAGAAAAAAAAAAGCGCATCAGTCATATTAGGGAGTGATGTTTGTGATGAGGTGTCAGAGGCAGGTTCTAGACTGAAATACCTGATTTTGCATCTTTTCTGGGCGTTTGCCAGATTTCAGCCGCAGCCACATCCGAAGGGTTTTCCCCCCCCAGACTGACACAGACGCTCTTTTCTTCGCACTGGTGTCTACAGTATAAGTAATCAATGCAAAATCAATTCATTTGTACAGGAAGAACCTACAGTACTATGCACGAGCCACGTCTGACTTCTTCATATTTTGCTCCCAGACAGCCAGACTTTGCATTTTTAATGTAGTCTCGAGGAATAATTCTCCAGGCTTCCTCGTCTCACATTTTTTAAGTCCGGTCCCTGTACCTAAACGACTTCAGGAATGTTTTTTGCTTGCTAAGCCGCACAGTGACCTATGAATCATTCAAGCATTAAATAATAAAAAAACAAACATCTAAATTAAAGCAGGAACGAGTGAGAAACGGATACAGATGTTGACCGATGATCAGGCCGGTGATTAGTGTACTGGTGACGCTGAGAGGGAAATGAGGTTGCTGCTGAGGTTAGGACATAGATGAACAGTTTTTAAATTGTATCTTTAGGCACTTCGCAGCCTCAGTCACAGTGGAATATTTGTTCCCATTTCTGTAATTTAATTTAGTTTTATATGAAGAAATAAGGGAGGGGGCTCAAAACCTTTGCACATAAGTTGTGATGTAGCCTCGAACCTGTGGTGTGATTATTTGTAGCACATTATAGTGCTTATGTTCATGTTGGACTCGTATGTGCGGAAAGAACCAGAGTGCAGAGGTAAGATATGGATCAAATAAACAGGGTTTTATGTCTACCTTTTTTATTTTTAGAGAAATCTTTATCCCAAAAATAAGGCCCTTTAATATTATTATGTACACTTCTGCACTCTCCTGCTCTGTTTGTGATAAATAAAGCGTACTTGAATACACAAGCACACAATGGATTATTTGAACTGTGTTAAATTTAAGAGCATCATTAAAAAATATATATATATATTTCCAGTTTAAATATCAGCCGCTTTTTGAAACTCGCTGTCTAGTGTGCATGATGTAGCAATTATCTAGCTATTAAATTTAACGTTAAGCAAAAAAAGAAAATATAATAGCCAAATGAAAATTGTTCAAAGTTTTGGAAGAGCGAAAGTTCTACACTCGATGTACAAGCATACACTGGCTGGCAAAAAAACAAACAAAGAGTTGCCCTTACAAGATTCAAGACTGATTTGTTTCATGGTTACAACAGTAGTGAAATGTGTGCGACTGTGCCAAACTCTAATAAAAAAAATAAGAATATAACAATAGAAGAATAAGTATGTACAGGTTATGATATAAAGTATAAACAATATAAATTATACAGAATATATCAGAAGGGTCAAATTATTGACCTGCATCAAGCCAAGAAAATATTTTAGGGAAGTGGGTTACGAACCCTTTAATTATTAAAGCCTGGAAGGATCGCGCTGAACCGTCAGCTTCATGGGAGAAATGTGGTTGGAAAGAAAAAGGAAATCCTGTATAACGATCACTTTAAAACTTGGTAAAGTTGCGTCATTAAAAATGTCCACTGTGTTTAATAGTGAAAGTAAGAATATTTCCAAACACACCCACGCACACCACTTGATGTTGGATCGGGACTAAACAGCTGCGTAAAAACTAAAATCCGGCTTAAGAAACAAGGCTTTAATTTGCGAGGGAGCATAAAGATATGTTTTCGTATTTTCTATGCCTTCATGTAAAGCCAGCATATTTTGCGCGTTGCTTCTTAGCTAACGATGTCCGAGCGTATCAGAGCCAGGGCCAACCACGGTTTTGAAGTCAATGTGTTATACATCTACAAAAGTCCTAATTCTAATTAAGCAAGCCAAGTAAATCTGTGATCCTGTTAGACTGGACCAGGTTTCCAGGTATTTTATTGTATGTGTTCTGACACATACCTGCCGGTGATGTCAACTGATTTGTGTGTGCGTGTGCACACACTTGTGCTTTCTTCCCACAGCTGCCCAGTTCATTTACTCGAGGCAGGACTCGAGGCAGCGGCAGGTAGAACCGCTGGAGGAGGAGGAGGAACACGTGGAAGAGGAGGAGATGCCGACCTCGCCCACGTTCACGCAGATGCTCGACCCGATGACGCAAGGTGCAGCCCCAGGGCAAACAATTAACAGGGGGGAGATGGAATAAAACGTTTTATGACTTTCATATCAGAGTGGTGCATGCAAAAATGTGCACACACCCACCTATATATATATATATATATATATATATTTTTTATTTTTTTTTTGGTTTCTGTGGAATGTGTATGCGCACACAGCTAAAAGGGTTGGAGTATTTGGTCTTGATATTTTTAGATAATACATGTAACACCGAATGCTTTGGTCTCAGAAATTCTCTTTTTTTATATATACTTTTCCATTGTATATAAAGGGAATTCCCTTCTAACAGGCCAGCTCTCTGTGCGAAAGTAATCCTCTCCTGTTTAACTGCCCAGACTGATGGTGTACAAGGGAAATGTTTCTTTTTAGATGTTCCTGTCGAGCAGATTATAATGAGGGCTTTGTGTATCTGTGTGTAGGTAAGCTGTACGCCTGTTTGGACCAGATGAGGACCGTTCTGGGAGACTCCGTGCCCGACTCCACTCTGAGCGAGGCGGCCCTGAAGTACGACTGCGATCCCCAGCGAGCTCTCGACTCCATCCTGTCTGCGGAAAGCAGCAGCAAGCAGACGACCGCGGTCAAAACCTGCCCTCCTCCACCACAGAAAGGTACGCACACCCAGCAGGGAGAATATACTGTACATCTCAGCGGACCAAGTCCGAACTCCAGGGGCTTTCCAAAACACGACAGACCTTTCAGGGATTGAATTTTTTTTTCTTTTTTTCTTTCTTTCTTTTTTTTTTTTTTAAGGGCTTGATATTTCTCAGTGGTTTAAGTGTGAAATTTAACGATAGTGAGTGGGACACAGGGGACAATATCAAGAATAATCAGTGAAGAATCGGCGGTGAAGTGAATAATCGGCGTTGTCCACTAAAATCGTCTAAGTTAATTGCTGACCAATTTTGGTGACATCATCGCGTGACTTTTGCAATAATGTTAAACGCTCTGACTTGATTATTCTTTACTGGAGCCAAGTATCATATTTCAGTCATACCCTGGCCAAAAACAACTGCGAGAAGACATAGCCAAAGGTACAAGAGTCATGAAAATGGGGAAAGAACGCAAAACCTGAGGCGAATGAAGCTCGATTTATCATCTCCGTTTTCCAAATTTTAAGTAACTTATATTTTATCTCTGTTATTTTGCTTTGCTCATCCTTGGTTTAGGATTTTTCGTGGTTTGTGGATTTTTATATATTTTTTTATTTCGTGTATCAGCAGGAAAGTTCATTAAAGCACACATTTTTAAGTGAATTCTCTCTCGATCTTTAATGTTAACGAGCACATGGTTGTCTTAAAAGTGTAAGAAAGTTAAATCTGAAAGAGTTGTCACGTGAGTCACAGGCTGCGTTTACGTTACCAGCAAAAAAAGCGCGGCGTTTGATTTTCTTCTTTCTTTTGTGTCTCGACAAATACGGCTGACGGACTGCTCACTTTCCCGAGAATATTTTTAGGGTAAAATCACGTCCGTTGTTTGAGTTGAATAAACAGTTGCACTAATATGACGTTTTTACCCAGATGACTCGAGCAAAGAAGTATCGATGTACGTGTAAATGCGTTAGGGCTGATGTATCCGCAGTAGACTCAGATAAAAGTTTATAATCACAATTGTGACGTGTAAACCCATGACGTCAACTTCACCCTAAATCCGAATAGTCGATTATTCGTACCAGTAACCGATGGAGCTGTCGAAATAGTCATTAGCCCTAGTGCAGCCATAGTGTGGGATTAGCATTTTATATTCTTTAGAATTGGTTTAGAAACATATTTTTAGCCTCAGGCTGTATTCCTCCCCCAAAACAATCACTGGCGTTCTTAGGAAACGTGTTCATGTCAGTTGAAACCGGGTCACTATAGAATTCCTGAACGACTTTGACAGATGTTTCGTTCACACCTTTATTGCTGAGAGCTTTCAGTTAAACTTAAAAGTTGCACTCTGGAATCTTTAAACACGTTTCTGTAGAACAATAAATGTTATCCAGTGTGTCTACAAGTTCTCCAATACTAAATAAAAATACAAAATAATAATAAATAATGCTTTAAAGTTCCCGTAGAGCACGTTTTAGACACTCGGGACCTGCTTTTTCCTCCAGGCGTTTAATACGAGCTTTAAACAGCTGATAGTTTTCATTTCTGAAGAGAAGCGGATTAGCAGGTTAGCTGCGAAAAGTTTTCTGAGACACCAAAGAGCTCTGTTTTGCTTTCAAGTTTTTATTTATTTTATTTATTAATTTTTTTAATGATCTTGAAATACATTAAATTTAACATCAGGGTTCATATGACAAAATAAAATGGAATGTGATTAAATATAGTAAAAAAAAAAAAAAAAAAAACAACCTGTCAAATCTCAACTCCTGCTCAGGAACTCGGGATAGTCTACTTAACTCCAGGTTCAGCAAGTGATTATAAGTGTGTCCTGTAGATGACTCAACATAGAGGTCTTTTTTTTTCCTTCTTAGTCTATAGCGCTGAATAAACAGATCAGAGTTTTGAGAAGGGAAATATGTATCACTCATCACGTTTAGCAGGCTGGATTCATGAACAAAAAGCTACCATGATCATTCATGCAGGTAAAAAAAAAAAAGCAACGTTGCTCAATTACTTTTTTTTTTTTTTCCTCTCCCACGTTATGATGGCTCACCCTCATAAATATGAGTGACTTTTATCTCACTTTAAAGATAACCATAGAGGCAGAAAAGTCAAATGAATTTTGATCCGACCATTCTCATTCAAGTCTCATTCAAGTCCATGTATCTCGATCTGGGCCCACATACGAAAGTGACCCTCATCCGATCCTAAAAAGCTTTACCTGGCTAGTTTTTGTTTCCGCTCAGACCTCTGTTTGTCTTTTTCTGATCTGGAGAAAATCTGGAGTTATGGTGAGAGCAGCTCAGCTCTGGCTGATGTTCCAAATACATCATACAACACTTTAAAAAAAAAAAAAAAATTAAGTCACTTAAGATTCGCACTATGAATCAAAATGGCGTAATTCCGACTTTTGAGGTTTGTCAAATGCAGGATTAAAAGCTGTACACCCTGCAGCCCGATCAGGTGGAACCATGTGGCTCAGATGCTTTACCGCCTGATTCCAGTTGTGCATAAATATATATATATAAACATATATTATATGAAAATCTGAAAAAAGAAAAGAAGTCGGTATATTGAAGTACAAGATCACTTTCAGACACCAAAACAAAAGCAGTAGTCCTCAGAAGGACACGGTGTCTGCTTCTGCAGGATGTTCAGGAAAATCAAGCAGCTAAATTCTTTATAAACCTGAACAAATTGTACCCGAGACTATATTTTAAGCAAAAGGTCTCACACCAATTAATTTTTTACTTCGTTTTATTAATTTATAAATACATCCTTGCTCTACAGCAATTACTCGCACCTGCCTAAGGCCTTTTAAAAGTTCTGTATGCTGTATAAAAGTTGTTCAGATCATTTTCAATCATACAGTGGATCAATGGAGTGGATGCGTTTAATTAAAATAAAACATCTGTACACATTATTAGACCTAGACAAAAGTGAAAGAGAGCCATCTAAAAGAAGAGATACAGCACATAAAGAGTAAAATGGCACCTTTTACCTCAGGGTTTAATAATTCACAGTTTGTTTAATAAGTTAACAAGGTTCATAGAGCTCTCCCAGGGTGTGTGTGTGTGTGTTTGCTAATGTGCCAGCTGACATACAGTACCTCAGATAATGATTTTTTACATTTTTTTTTTGAAAACCTCAAACTCTCGCTCTCATTTCACTCCTTTAAAAATGCATCGTTTCAGTGTTTATGTAAAGGAAATGAGCCACGCCCCCCAATCACCCCCCCCCCGGACCCTCACCAAGAGAACATGCAGAGCTGAAAATCAGGGTCAAGGGGTTTCTTCCTTTGAGGTCACAATAGGGGGAGAAAATCTAAATGGTGTGTTTAAGATGGTTAAATACAAAAATGATGATGGGGAAAAAAAAAATTAATTTTTGAGACGTACTGGAAAATCCATCTGAATGTCTTAAATGACGAGAAAGTAACTTTCGCTCTCCATTTATTTAAGTGAGTAACGTATTGCCTTTCTCTCCCTCTGTCTGATCTCATCCGTCGCATGGCCACTCGCGGTGCCTCGTCCATCATCTTCCTGCACCTCCCCCTCTTCATCCTCCATCCTCATCACACCGATTCTCTCTGCACGCGATTGGCCCTCGTAAGGTAAGGAGCCTTATCCTGTTCTGCACCACACAACACTGACAGGGTCACGCGCGGTACCTCGGCGCTAACGCAGCCGCAGTCCGGATCAGGGCTTTCGTACAGCCTGAGCGATCTTTTAGCTCAGGCCGAGCCGAAGGTCACGAAGGAGCGCAGTCGGATCTCTGCAGGCGGGCTCACGAAAGGCGCGTTAGCTCAGAATTCAGGAATCGGCGGTGTAGCTGCAGGACCGAGCTCTCTGGCTCAACTCATGGCTGACCATGAGCGCAAGTGTACAAATCCAGCTCAGGGTCCAAACATCTCTCTGATGTCTCGGAGTTCCGCTGGTTTTGGCCAAATTCCTGGTGGTCTCTTCGTTCCTCCCAGCCTGAGCAGTCTCGCCTCAGTAAAGCCCACGTCCAGCCTCCTGTCTTGCTCTCTGAGTAGTCTGTCTCTGCAAGACTCGAAGACGACCGGGTCGTTACCGGTACCGCCGGGTGGCACGTGGCAGGCTAGTAAGCCGGTGCAAGTCAATAAAGGGGTTAATAAAGGGTCTGGGGTCGGAGGTCAAGGTGGCGGAAGCCCTTCATTAGCCGAGCTGATTCAGGAACATCAGAGCAACAGCCCCGATCTTTTCAATTCCGTGCCAGGCCTGAAAAACCTGTCGACCCTCACAGAGACTAGTGCTGACACTGAAAATACTAAAACACAGCACAGCCTCGGTCTCAATAACCTGTCTCTGTCTCTCACTACACCTTCTCCTCACAAACCTCCTCCTGGATTCTCCGCAATCCCGTCCTTATCCGATCTCGCGTCCGGTCACAAACCCACGGCGCCCCGTCTCCAAAACCGAAAGCACAAAGAACAGAAATCCAAGCAGGTGCGTCAACCGCAAAACGTCGATCTAAGCGTCCTCATGTCGCAGACGTCGCCTGAGTCGGGGACTCCCAGCAGGTCTCCCGTTTCGCCGCGCACGCACCCTTTGATCGAGGGGGTTTTTGCCGAGCCATCCGTATTCGCTCTCACCTTGTGCGTGCAGATGAGGAAGAGGAGGAGGACTTCGGCGGCGACGAGGATCCAGTGCACCTGGGCGGGGCAACAAGCTTTCAAGATGGCGAGAACGAAAGAACGAGCGCAGGGTCCGCCCTTGCATCACATCACGGCGTTCGCTTTTGACACGCCGTCTCCCGACGACGTCGTCAAAGCCAATCAGAAGAAGGCGTTCACCAGAGACTAGATTGAGAGCATGCATTCGACAGGGGTTAATTTTTTTTTTAAACGTCAAAACAAGCCGAGTCGCCGCCCAACAAGCGGGACAATTTTTAAACATTTTATATCTGAACTCTCCGAGCAGCTTCCCCCCCCCCCTTTCTACTTATTTTAAATCAGTATTGATACCAGGTGGGTTTTAAACGTCTTTTTGCGACATTTGTATTATTATTATTTGTTTTTTCTTTTTTTTAAGGAAAATACCAGATTATTTTTCTAGTGGATTTTTAATTCCTATCGAGTATTAAAACGCCGTCGTTTAACACGTGCGCCAGGCGAGTACGAAAATGAAAGAGCGCCTTTACCGAAAACAATAACACCACCACGAAGAACAACAACAACAAAAATATCTCGTGCAGCTGCCATGCGGCATTTCAATGTCAGGAAGATTTCAGGTTTACCACAGAGGCAGAAAGAGAGAAAACATGGAGAGCAGACCTTATTTTCGGGGGTTTTGGGGGACACCTGAAATTCTGCGCATGTGTTTATACATTTCAAATACCAAAAAAAAAAAATATATATATATGAACAAGCATTTTTCAAATCTCCTAATAAATCCATTTGTGCGTAAGCTTGTTAATTATTATTATTTTTTTTTAAATCCTGTTCTTTTAAAGCACTGATGTCGAGCTGAGGTTGGTTTTGATTGATGTGGGCGTAGACCTGAGGTTTTGTGTATATACCGAAATAAAGATTTCAATAGGCCGAGATTCATATGTGTGATTGCATGGGTTGGGTCGATGCTCGTGCAGGGGTGTGTACGTGTGTGTGTGTGTGTGTGTATATATATATGTGTGTATGTGGTTGTAGTAACACACAAAGTGATAATGTGCTAAGTTCAGTGGGTGTGTATGCTCTGTGGTGTTTATCACATGTTTGCGATCTCGTGCATACGTGAGCCCTCGCGCTCGTGCAGGCCACACTGAGGTGCAAACACACCCAGAGCATCCTGGGTAACTTAAGGTTTGGTTTTTTGCTGTGGTGTACATGACCAACCACAAGTGAAGACGTTCAGGTCCTCCTCCCTACAAACACGCACAAACACATATCACAGCAAGAACAACAACAATCTTTTATTTGATTTCCAGTACAATGCAGTATTATTACAGTACAGGACTGTAGTAGCTGTTTCTCAGGGTGTATAGTCTAGTGTTTAAATATGATGATTAGTAAAGAAAACTTCACATTTTGTCAGGTATTCCCTTACAAAAAAAAAATCTTGGAGGATAAAACATTTTTATGAAAGAGAAATGTCATGTCTTAGTTTTACCTCAGGAATTTGTGAACCAGCAGTCATGCTCTATATATGTGCGCGCACACACACACACACACACACACACACACACACACACACACACACACTGCCTGGTCAAAAAAAAAATCAGAATCAGTGTCAAATTATTGTGCTGTATAAAGCAAAGAAAACAACTAATGTGGTGGGATTTTATGTGACTTTTTAATGACCCAGTTTTGATAATCCTTCATCACATTATCAAAACCTGGAAGGACGGTGCTGAAGCGACAACTTTTGTGAAAGAAATGTGGTCGGAAAAAAAAAAAAAAAGAAAAATCATGACTAGAGATCACTTAAACACTTGATGGTGCATATGAAATGTTTTTTTAAAAAATCATCTAGTGCTGTTTAATAGTGAAACTAAGAGCATTTCCAGTATGAAGCTCAGCATCGTTATGTGGCAATGAAATGAAGTTTCAGCTGACGACCTGAAAGTTTTTTTTTTTTTTTCTTTCTAAAAATTATGAACAAAAATGATCTGCTGTGAGTATTTAATTAGGCGGCACGTTGGTGTAGTGGTTAGCACTGTCGCTTTACACCTCCAGTGTCCGGGGTCGATCCCCGTCTCTGTGTGCATGGAGTTTGCATGTTCTCCCCGCGCTTGCTGGGTTTCCTCCGGGTACTCCGGTTTCCTCCCACAGTCCAAAGACCTGTGGGTTTAGGTTAAGTGGCATTCCCAAATTGCCTGTAGTGTGTAAATGCGTGTGTGTGTGTTTGTGCCCAGCGATGGATTGGCACCCTGCCAGGGTGTACCCCGCATCCTGGGATAGATACAGTAGGCTCCAGGCCCCCGGTGACCCTGAATACAGGATTAAGTGGTATAAATGATGAGTGAGTGAGAGTGTATTTAATTACCTACGCTTGGCGTTTGAGTTTCCTACAGCATGATGAATGTGATTGTAATTTGTGAGTTTAGAGGTTCACAGGTTAATCTACTGTATCTCTCACAGTTAAAACTCAACTACAGCTTACTTATCAAGACAGAATTAGGTAACGCCATCGTTTAAGAACTTTAATTTACAGATGTGTTGATTTTTAAAAACCGCCTTCTGAACAATATTTTTATTTTTAGCAGATTTTTTTTTTAAAGAGCCATTAAAATAAAAAATTTTTAAAAAATTACACATTAGGGTACGTACCGTATCTTTTAGCTTCTTGGCACGTGGACACTTGAAGTTCGTTTTATAATGAAAAAAAAGTGTCCATTAGTGTAGAAGGGGATTATATACTGTAAATACTGTACACACACACACAGTCAGCCAAAAAGTGTATACACATTTGAGGAAGATATAAATATTTTAATACTAAATTTATTGATATGTTGTATATGAAAAGATGATTAATCTTATATTAATATTAAACACATCATATTTCTTTTCCTGAAGTCTATATACTTTTTTTTGGCCGACTCTGTGTATGTATAAAATCTTCTACTACACTAATCCACTTAAAAAAATATATATATATATAATCAATATATACAAGTACAAAAATCCCCCCAAAATTCATAACCAGTGTCAAATGTTTGGGCTGTATCAAGCAGAAAACAACTAATGGGATATTTGGTGACTTTTTGATGACTTCAAAACCCTTTGAGACATTTTCAAAACCTGGAAGGACAGTGCTGAACCGACAACTTTGTGGAAGAAAAAAAACAAAGAAAAATCATGAGTAGAGATCACTTAAACACTTGATTCTGCGTATATATTTTTTTTAATCAGTGGTTAAAGCTAGAGCTGTTTAATAGTGAAACTAAGAGCATTTCCAGTCTGATGCTCAGCATCGTTATGTGATCTTAATCCCAAGCGAATCGGCCATGTCAGTAATTTGTAAAAATCCCCCCACAGGTGACCTACCTTATTTCTCCGAACACCGATGTCGTGATAATATTATTCCCGTGACAATCAGCACGTTGGGTCTGATTGTGCTGGGTCATGTGCTGGGTCATTTCACTGTACACTTTCACTGTAACAATACAGTGTGCAGAAGGAGAAAGCTGAAAGACATCAGAAGAGCAAAAACAAAACGAATGTTTAGAAAGTGATGGATGTAAAGCAGGATATGAGTAAACACTCATTTGTTTATATCGTACCTATAATGACATTCCCAAACAATAGTCGATCCAAAATAATGCGCAATTAAGCGAGGAGGTTCGCATCATAATTCGAGGTTAATGTGTTACAAATAAATCAAGTGTACAGCTTGAGCTATTAGATTATTACCTGGTGAAATATACAGTAGGTTGGACAATGAAATTGAAACGCCTGGTTTTATAAAACAATAATTCATTAGTATGTTGTTGGGCCTCCTTTTGCTGCCAATACAGCATCAATTGGTCTTGGGAATGACGGATACAAGTCCTGCACAGTGACCAGAGGGATTTTAAGCTGTTGTTCTTGCTCAATAGTGGGCAGGTCACTACGTGATTCTGGTGGAGGAGAACGTTTCCTGACTCGCTCCTCCAAAACACCCCAAAGTGTCTCAAGAATATTTAGATCTGGTGACTGTGCAGGCCATGAGAGATGTTCAACTTCACTGTCATGTTCATCAAACATTGTGTGTGTATTGGTGGATTATCATCCTGAAACACAGCATCACTTTCAGTATACAATGTTTGAACCACTGGGTGCACATGGTCCTCCAGAATGGTTCGGTAGTCCTTGGCAGTGACGTGCCCATCTAGCACAAGTATCGGGCCTACAGTAGGGAATGCCATGATATTGCAGCCCAAACCATCACTGATCCACCGCCATGCTTCACTCTGGGCAAGCAACAGTCTGGGTGGTACGCTTCTTTGGGGCTTGTCCACACCGTAACTCTCCTGAGTATGGGAAAGACAGTGAAGGTGGATTCATCAGAGAACAACCATTTCTATGTTTTACAAAGAATGGTGTGAAAAGGGAAAAACATCCAGTATGTGACAGTCCTGTGGGCGAAGAAGCCTTGTTGATGCTAGAGGTCAGAGGAGAATGGGCCGACTGATTCAAGCCGATAGAAGAGCAACTTTGACTGAAATAACCACTCGTTACAACCGAGGTATGCAGCAAAGCATTTGTGAAGCCACAACACGCACAACCTTGAGGCGGATGGGCTACAACAGCAGAAGACCCCACCGGGTACCACTCATCTCCACTACGAATAGGAAAAAGAAGCTACAATTTGCACAAGCTCACCAAAATTGGACAGTTGAAGACTGGAAAAATGCTGCCTGGTCTGATGAGTCTCGATTTCTGTTGAGACATTCAAATGGTAGAGTCAGAATTTGGCGTAAACAGAATGAGAACATGGATCCATCACACCGGTGTTTCTAATAATCCTTTAGGTAGGTGTATGTACACACGTGGACAAAATTGTTGGTACCCTTCGGTCAATGAAAGAAAAACTCACAATGGTCACAGAAATAACTTTAATCTGACAGAAGTAATAATTAAAAAGAATTCTATGAATGTTAACCAATGAAAGTCAGACATTGCTTTTCAACCATGCTTCAACAGAATTATTTAAAAAAAAAAAAACTCATGGAAATACTGAAAATTATGTGACCAAAGGGACATGTTAATTCAAGGTGTGTCCACTAATTAGCATCACAGGTGTCTACAATCTTGTAATCAGTCAGTGGGCCTATATATAGGGCTCCAGGTAGTCACTGTGTTGTTTGGTGACATGGTATGTACCACACTCAACATGGACCAGAGGAAGCGAAGGAAAGAGTTGTCTCAGGAGATTCGAAAGAAAATTATAGACAAGCATGTTAAAGGTAAAGGCTATAAGACCATTTCCAAGCAGCTAGATGTTCCTGTGACTACAGTTGCACATATTATTCAGAAATTTAAGATCCATGGGACTGTAGCCAACCTCCCTGGACGTGGCCGCAGGAGGAAAATTCATGACAAATCAAAGAGACGGATAATCCGACTGGTAACAAAAGAGCCCAGAAAGACTTCTAAAGAGATCCAAGGTGAACTTCATGCTCAAGGAACATCAGTGTCAGATCGCACCATCCGTCGTTGTTTGAGCCAAAGTGACTACATGGGAGACGACCAAGGAGGACACCATTGTTGAAAACAAATCATAAAAAAGCCAGACTGGAATATGACAAACTACATGTTGACAAGCCGCAAAGCTTCTGGGAGAATGTCCTATGGACAGATGAGACAAAAATGGAACTTTTTGCCAAGGCACATCAGCTCTATGTTCACAGACGGAAAAATGAAGCATATGAAGAAAAGAACACTGTCCCTACTGTGAAACATGGCGGAGGCTCTGTTATGTTCTGGGGCTGCTTTGCTGCATCTGGCACAGGGTGTCTTGAATCTGTGCAGGGTACAATGAAATCTCAAGACTATCAAGGGATTCTAGAGAGAAATGTGCTGGCCAGTGTCAGAAAGCTGGGTCTCAGTCGCAGGTCATGGGTCTTGCAACAGGACAATGACCCAAAACACACAGCTAAAAACACCCAAGAATGGCTAAGAGGAAAACATTGGACTATTCTAAAGTG
>QMIH01000004.1:865268-877063 GCA_003987875.1 Clarias batrachus | reverse complement strand
CTCTCCACCTCCCCCCTCCCTCCAATCCTTAAAGCGCTCGTACACTCACTCATGACACAGAAACGAGACTGCAGCCGGCTCGTGGCAGATGCAGGTTGTTTTTGCTTAAACGAGCCGAGTGTTCTCTCCTCGTTTGCGCGGGACTTGTGTCGCAACAGCTCCCCCAGCTGGACCGTGTGTGCGGCAGAGATCCCGACCTGGAATGTGGGTTAGAGAGACGAGAGACCTGTGAGAAGGGGCGTTCGAGTCAAAGCGGGACTCGTGACCGTAGAGTTAAAATCTCTCTACGTAATTCCTTTCTACACTGATGCACTTATTCCAGCGTTTCACTAGTTCTTGCTTACTCTCAGAGCCACGTCTGAAACGCTGGCCTCCCAGGAGCTCCTTTAACGGAGCACAAACATGTGGCTTGGAATGAGGTCAGGACTGTATGCGGGATGTGTCGCGATAACTCCCAGCCGATGTACACCCTGTAATGTACAAGTGGTGCTGGTGAGCGACTGCGTGTACAGTACAGTCGATGCCAAGTTCTCCGTCAATTTATGTATTTCTTTTTTTCCTCCAAAGATCAGGCACTCCACTCGCTGAATGTTCACAAGACGACTGTAGCGGACTCTTTGCTCCGGATCGTCGTTCAGATGTTTTACTGCGGCTGCGGGTCTCATCTCCGTACTGTGTATGAAGATTTCTGTAAACTAATAATCAATAAGTTTGATGGCTTCGTTCAATAGAAATTTCATCACAAGTCCCGGTTCGACCTGAACGGCCCCTCCTAGTACAAACCAGTCTCGATAGCGAGTAAATAACAGGATCAGCGGAAATAAGGCAGTATTTTTCCCACAGTGTCTCAAATATAAATGTAAATATTTATTACAGCGTGTCTATTCTTCTGTTGAAGTTCCTCTCATCGTTATCTTATCATAATTCTGATAATTAACTTGATCTAGATTGTAATCTATTTAAGTTTGTTAAAATAATATTTGCCAGTGCTGGGAAGGGTGGTGTTACGGTAAGGATGAGCTTTGAATTTTTCACCAATTTGATAAAATAAAAAACGTTTTTTTAATTGTAATGTTGTAAAACTAATTAATTTTGTTCCCTTTTGTTTTGTTTTTTTTAAATGCAAAAATGAACGTGTATCACAGTTTTAATAATATATCATATTTAAGCAATATCACACAAGGGCTCGTGCTGTCGTTCTGAATATCAGCACGGCTATGATGCAGTTGTAGATGATGTCACAGCCGGGCTGATATTCAGTACGACAGCACAACCTCAAACAGACGTCGTATAAAAGCAATATCGCACTCGAGGTCGTGCTGAATATCAGCCCGGCTGTGATCTCATGTGTTGTGCTGATATTCAGTACGACAGCACGCCCTCGTGTGCAATATTGCTTTTATACTGTTCGACGTCTGTCTTTACGGCGTAGTTCATCACAGCGTAGCCTTAACCTGGTGATTTAACGATTATAAGAACACCATATAGATAAACGTCCCAGTTCTGTTATTATTCCGTAACAGCACTCATGGGACTACTCTCGTCCAATCGGATTACTTGTTTTGATGATATTATAACTGTTGAAAGGACTACTTTAATGTATCGCTACTGTATTGAGTCAGTTTGTGAGCAAATCTATAAATCGCGGTTTTCATGCGATGGTGAGAAACGCGCAGTACAAATGCGAGAACTGAATTTCTAGATAAATTGGATGAGGTACAATGACGTCCGTTTGCTGTAAACACTGCGAAAGTACTCCTCATAAAGTTTTTATTAGATTCACACGAAATACAAGATACCAGATGTATTCTGTAATATTCTGAACACTAAACTGTATATAATTATTTTATTAGAATATGCTGCTGTTGTATTGTTTGGCTCTTTATGAATTATATTTTTACTCCGGAGCAACAAAAATAAAAATATCAACGGAAATATCATGCATTTTAGAAGCTACTTTATTTAATTTATTAAGCTTTGATTAAAAAAAAAAAAAGTCATAATGAAATAAAACAAAATAAAAGACGTGTCATTCATGCCAGTTTTTAAGTTCTAAGAGTCCGAGTGTTTTTAATGTCTACATGTTTAAAACAAACCCTTAAAATCTTTGTCATGACCCTGTTTATTTAATCACTGAAGTCATTGCATTAACAATCCCTCCTCCTCCTCCTCCTCCTCCTCCTCCTCCTCCTCCTGCTCCTCGTCCTCGTCTGACACACCTGACAGGTGAAAGGCAGTGAGGTGATGAATTAGGAAGGTTTCAGCCCTGGCTGATGTTTGGTGTTCAGGCTCGGATCCGTTTTCCTAGGAAGAGCGCATTTACATATCCTGCTGGGTGTGGCTGTGGGATTGTGTGTGTGTGTACGTGTCCTCAGGAGACAGCGAGGGACGATTTGCTTTCTCTGTCATCAGGTCCTTTGGGCTATTCTTATGAAAATGATCACGTCGTAAAGCTTGACATTGTTTTTTGACCTTAGAGCCGAAGTTCTCCTCGGAGTGAGCCTTAGAATAACCCGAGCTTTTATTGTCGATTAGGAGCATTTATATAGAAGGTGTTGTACTACTAGGGGCGTTCGGGTCAAACCAGGACTTTTGATTGTGCAGAATGACAGAATACAGTTACGAGGGTTAAAAACTCCCTTTATTTCTCCATTTAATCGCCTGATGCACTAATGCACTTGTACCAGAGTTTCACTAGTGCTTGGGTACCGTCACGTTTTCTCAGTACGACGGAGACACATCTTCGGACTGCATGCTTCATGTTTAAAACGCCGGCCTCCCAGGAACTCCTTTAATGGCACAAAAATATGAAATGGCTTTTGGACCGAGGTCTGGATTGTGCGGGTGATGTTTGGGAACGATCGTGTGCCCAGACCGATGCGTCTCTTCAGCAAGTTGACGACAAGTTATCAGTCTAATTTATTACAATTTTATTTTCCTTCCTCCTCCTTTCAAGGATACGGCCTTCTTTTAAAGGTTTGAACTGTTCAGATGTTTATTGTGGCTAAGCGTCCGATCACCGCACCGTGCTCGAAGTCTTCTGTAAACGTCGAGCGCTTTTACGACTGCCGTTCACGAGAAGTTTCATCACGAGTCCCGGTCTGACCCGAACGCCCCTCCTAGTACAGAACAAGTCATCTCGTTAGTGAGTCAATAAAAGGATTAGGGAGATGAGGTAATGGCAGCTTGTCTTCATTTTCTGTGGAAGTTGTCGTCATCTTTCATTCTGTTAACAGTAAACGTGATCTAGATGATAATCTAACCTAGTTAGTTTGTTGAAGTAATATTTGCCATGTCTGGGAAAGGTGGCGTTATCATGGTAAGCATGGCCATTTTAATTTCTCACCGATTTGATCACATAGCCCCTGAACAGTGTTTTTTTTTCCTGAGAAGACCGTTCAAGAGTGAAAGCGCACTGACATTTCTGTAGTACTGAACGTATTCACCTGACCATATAGTGCAACATCGAGCGTAGAAAGTGCTAGTGGCAATGTTGTGTGTAAGTAAATGTAAAAATACAAACATTATTGTGTCTGGAGGATAGATATTATGTAGGTGTGGCCGACTTTGTGCAGTGTGTGTGTGTATGCGCACATGCAGGTGAAGGAATTATCTCAACCCCCCACACCACTTCCTGGCCTTGTGGCTGTGCCTGCAGAGTCAGGTGTTTGTGTGTGTGTGTGTGTTTGGAAGATAAAGGTTGATTTTCTGAGGGTGTTTGGGGGGGAGAAAGGAGGAGGTGGTGGGTGTGGACAAATGTCCATAAAATACTTTCGACTTGCATGTTTATTTCTACTGAGAGTCCATAAAAACAGAACACTTTGTCATAAAGTCAAACGAAATATGATCCATCAGTCCAGACTTTTAATTCTTTACATTTTTTTGTTTCAGGTAGGATTTTATAAAAAAATAAAATAAAAAAACAGACTATGTAAGATGGCCTAATGAATTTTATTTAAAATCAATCGTTAATATGATTTTACTTGGCATGAGATAAAAAAAAAAAATTAAAGCATCGATATAAGATACTGTACAGCCTTCACAAGGTGACCGTTTTAAAAACAAATAAAATATTAAATCTGCGTACGTTTATTATTTCTAATGTACAACAAAAATCAAACTACTCAAAATATTGATCGACTTTATTTATTGTCAGAATTCCAGGATTTATTATATTTTATTTATTTATTTTTTTAATGGATTTTTCCACGATTTTTCTCCCTAATTTAGTTGTGTCCAATTCCTCCCCGTCACTAGGGGGCGCTCCCACATTAAGGCTACTTCTACCACTCAGTCGGGAGGGCCGAAGACTATCACGTGTTTCCTCCGAACCACGTGACGCCAGCCGACCGCATCTTTTCGAACTGCTAGCTCGCGCACCATTGGGGGTGGCGTAACACTCGAAGGACAGCGCTATCTGCTGCCTCCGTTGCATGAGCTCACAGACGCCCCTGACTGGCTGTAGAGCCGTGATTAATGTGGGAGCACTAAGTACCTCTCATCCCTCCCCTCTGAGAGAGCTCGGCCAATCAGCTCTCTCTAGACCTCCGGCTGCGAGAGGTTACAGCATCAACTCCCGGGATTCGAACTAGCGATCTCCGGATGATAGGACGCTTTTACCACTGCGCCACTCGGAGGCCCCCAGGATTTATTATATGAGGTGTCATAACCACCGTCTGGCCAATAAAAGAAAAAAAAACTAAATAAAAAAAGTTGTCGTTTTAGCAGGCTCAAATTCTTGGCATGCATCAGGCAAAGACAACAACTAGGGAGATTTGAACTTATTGGGACTGGGGTTAAGAATCCTTCAAGATATGGGAGGATAGTTGTGCCAATAGGGTGCCAATCTATGACAGGGCACACACACACATTCACTCACTCACACACTCATTGGGGGAACACCAGTTACCCTAATCAGCACGTCTTTGGACTTTGGGAGGAAACCCACCACGCACACAGAGATGGGAATCGAACCTGGACCCTAGTGGTCCAAGGCAACAGTGTTAACCACTAAGCCACTGTGCCGTCTTTTTTCTGTTGACACAAAGGAGAAATTTTTGTCTGAAAAATAATAATGAAATCTGTTAAAAAATAAAAAATGTTCACCCGTACAGTTATAGTTAATAATAAACCGTTACAATAAGTTTTTTTTCCCCTCTCGGTTTATCACTGTATCTCAATAATGTTCCTAGTCACTATTTAATATTTTACTCAACTTATTAAACAATACTGGATACTTTAAGTGATATTCAACAGTTGAATACAGATTATTTATTTAAAAAAAGAAATAATAAAAAAAAATCAAGGCTCCTTTGTTGTTTATTCTGTTTATAAGTTCAGCATCAAAATCCGAACTGAATTCTGGGGGAGAAAAAGTGTCTCGTATAGCGAGCTGGCCGCTCATTAAACTTTAGAAAGCGTGGAACAGTTTACAATCAGAAGTGTGTAGGTTTTAAATTTTTTTTTATTTTTTAAAAATCAAATTCTGAGTCTTAAATGAATTAGAAGGAATTACAAATGTGTCATCAGACTCTTGCTGCTGTTTGATATCCACCTAAAACACGAAAACCTGCCGCGCTCGCCAGCGCCACCAGCGATGAGAGAAGCAGTCATGATTTCATATAGTAGTTATTCCCCGTCCTGCCGAAATGACTTGCTGCTTGCTCTTCTGCCAACACAACACGCGATGTGTTCCTGAATCATCTTGTATACAAGAAACTCACTTGTTGTACCCCGTGTTTCAGACACCAGTCAAGCCAGATCACGGTACGGCCCTAGGACGAGTTCTGGTTATTATGGGGGGGAAAAAGTTGAAGAAAGTAAAAGTAGTGAAGTGTGTGAGCCTTGTGTTTTAATTTTTACTTTTAAGTATTATTACGTAAGCATGTTTGTGTGTAAGAAGAGGCAGAGTGCATGATGCATTTTAAATGGAAAAAAAATCGCCCCAGGTGTCAGAGGACCCAGGATTTCGTTAGGGGGGAATTCAAGACAGCGACGTTTCATGGTTATCGTGATATTTGCATCCGCAGAAGGTCTTCATGCCGCATACTTGCGCATGTTTGAGGTTGTGTGCAGCTTTGGCACTCGACATATGCAAACCGGTAGGGTTAGTGTGTTTTAGAGATTCAATATAGACACTTTAGTTTTTTTTTTTTTTCCCCTTCTAAAGGACATTGCGATCCATTTTGTTCTGTTCAAAGAGAAACCACAAAAAAAATTAAAATATTAAAATAATAAAAATATGTATGGATTAAATACACGGCTAATAAGAAACTATTAGCCGTAGGGCTTAAGCAATAATTCATTTACATTTATATGTTTATGCAGTTGTCTGCTGTAATCTAGTGCTTAGGACTAAACCTCAGTTTAGGAAAACAATCAGTGATGCGCAGCAGGGGTAATGTTGATTCTTTTTCTGCCACAGCACATCTGAAAAAGTTTTGTTCCCAGTTTTGTTCCACAGAAGCGCCTGCAGTGGTGTCGAATTCTACGAGGGCCGTTCAAGTCAAACTGAGACCTCTGATTGTACACCGTCCGGAGAGTTAAAAACTCTGAGTTCCTGTAATGTGTTGGTGAATGATTGTGTGTACAGTTCATACAGACAAATGTTCTTTTGTTTTATACGTCGATTTTAAAGGATCAGGCGTTCCACCCGCAGAATGTTCACAGGCTCCTCAGCTTGGTCCGTCGATCGCGGATGTACAGCCTTCTTAAAAAGAAGTCAATCGGTTTTTATCACAAGTTCCGGTTTGACTCGAACAACCATTGGAATAACATCTATGGAACAAATAAATCCCTGTTCTTGCTTACTACACCCCAAGTCTCCTGGGACAGGCTCCAGGCTTCCTGTATACAGGAGAGGAGGTCTAGATAATGACCGAGTGAGCAGCTAAAAGTGAGCAGCTAAAAACTTTTTTTTTTTTTTTTTTCTTCTCATGGTAGTCCTCTGTGCTGTAAAAAAAAAAAAAAGGAAAAAAAAAAATTTAAAATTTTTTGCAGCATCTTCTAACCAATCAGAATCGAGCTCTCGGCAGATCAGTGGTGAAATGGGAAAACTTGCCGAGAGAGATTTGTCCTCTGAGGGTTTAGTAGAGAATCATGGGTGTGAGTCAGAGCCTAGCAGGATCCTCAAACATTTCCAAAAATAAGCCACAGAGTTCTTTTTTTTTTTTTTCCCCCCCACCTTGTGCCAGTTTTGACGTGAAGCAAAGTTTGAATCATTTCAAAACATTTATCATTGTCAGAAAGTTCTCAAGAAGCGTGAAAGGCCAGGTTTCAGAATACTGCCGAGGTGATGCTGTCAGCTTGCTCGACTCCGTTATCCCAGATGTGTGTGTGTGTGTGTGTGTGTGTGAATTCTTCTTGGTGAAAGCCTGCGGCTTTAATGCCACCGGCGTGCTCTCGGCTCGTAACCGTCAGTGACGTGGGAACAGTTAACTCTTTCCTAGCCAGGCTGCAGAGAGAGATGACTGTCTGTGGCTCTGAGCAATGACTCGGCGAGTACTGGAATGACAAAGCAAACAGAAAGCCCGGTTACCTTAGCGGGGAAACAGACAGACAGACACTCACTCACACATACGGTGTGTCTCTCCTAGACTCTTGCACATCACCTTTGCCTGCGTATCATGAGAGAGTTGAGTCATGAATTTCAGTAAGAAACAGTAAAACAGTGCGGCGCAGATCTCAACCATTCTGCATAGGTGATTTTATCTAAGATCCCCAATATATTAAAATACCAGTCTGACAGATTTGACAAAATGCCTAGTAAACTGTATCCAGTTCATCGGTACAATATAAACACTTCATATCTAGATACAGGTGTTTGACGTTTCAAGTTTCAAGACAGTCAAATGTTCTTATTTCGCTTTTAACACCGCCAGTAATCAAGCGTATCCTGACCGATCCTGATCTGATCTGTGAACCTGAACTGGTGGGAGTTGCGATGAAATGTCTCGCGAATGAAGGGACATTCTGAGAAGACTTCACAGTACGGTGATGAGACGCGTACGGACGTTTTAGAGACGTCCGTGAATGATGACGGTCCCGGCCCAGGCGGCTCGAACCCCGTGCAGTCGTTCCCGTGAACACCGTGAATTCATCGGAAGTCGACTTTTGCTTGTAACTCGTCAGCAACTTGCAGAAGAGACGAGTGCAAACTGTACACACACAATCATCCACCAACACCACCTGCACATGACAGGTCATTGTTATCAACAGGCCATCAGATCATGGCTCCGGCGTACTTTATGCCTTGATAGTATCCAAGCAGTACAATCTGTACAATTAAAAATCCCACTTTGATTCGAACGCTCCTCAACACGTTTCCTTTCATTCACTAGCCAAGTGCCACCCTAAAATGACGGGACTTTTTTTTTTTTTGGTTCAATAAATAAAGGTGCTACAAGTGGTTTTTATGGGTTTTGCGTATTACAGTGACTAACCGTCCCACTCGTTATACAGTACATCTCAAAATTACACACGGCAACAAGAAAAGAGTGACTCAAAAAGTAGAGATGTTTTAAAAAAAGAACAAACTTATCAATGTTGGAGTACTTTCCAGCAACACCCCCATCCTTTTTCACTCATCATCAAAACAGTAGTCAAATTAAAAAGAAAAAAAAAATCCTATTTCAGATATAAATGTACAGTATAAATGTTTTTTTTTTTTTTTTTTTTGTATATATATATTTACACACATATAAAATGCATTTTATTGGGGGAAAACTGCATGCATATCAAAAATTCACCTTATTGCTTAAAAATTTATCCTTTATGAATCAAGTAAAGCCAGATGTTTTATTTATTTTTATATTATTTTATTATTATTTTTTTTCAAAATATTTTTTCATTTAACACTCAGGCCATTTCTTGCGATTGTATGTACTGTATAACATAACAGCGAGTTTGTTTCCCTATGATGCAGCCAAGCCCCGTGAGCTCCCCGAGACCCGCCTCGAATCCGAAGTGCTTCCCAAAGTGGCCCGGATGACCGTCTCTGGAAAGAAGCAGACCATGGGCTTCGACGTGCCGAGGTGAGCGCACCCGAGCCGAGGCTCTTTCGGTTTCTTTTACTGTTAGAAAACACATGTAAAAAAAAAAAAAAGGGACTCGCGAGTTGAGTCAGAACCTTATTGTTGACGAGCCGCTTTTAATGTCAGCGCACGTGACGTCCCCCCCCGTCCCCACACTCGTCGTACTAAAGTTTCAGGCCATGTATAGAGAAAATGGAAATGATTCTTTTACCAATAACATTTCTGGCTTGGTCATATTCAGCAGAGAAAGGCGATTCTGTGTGTGTGTCTTTTTTTTTTTTTTTGCTCGCAGTATTAAAACCACAGGAGTGGCTGCTGCTTATAGATTATTCAGATGAACATGCAAACACTGAAATCCGCAGACTATCACCTCCCCACCTTAAACCACAGACCACACCCATGGCGGCGAGGAGGAGGAGGAGGAGGTGGAGGAGGGGATTATGGGGTGTACACAGTGTTCTGCAGGTGGAATGACTATTGTACTGACTCAAGTTGAAAAGCACAACACTATATATGATATATATATCTATATATATATATATATATATATAATGATAATGGAAGTTAAAAAGTTGAAATGTTCAGGTGACGTGCAGCATGAAACTAGAAACACTTTTTGTTTTTTTGTTTTTTCCCCCTTGTTTGTCTAGGAAAGAAATGGTTAGAATAATCAAAAAACAAATGAGACAAAAAAATATTTTAAATAAAGTCAGCTTAGTTTATTTATTTATTTATTTATTTTATTTGAAACATTCGCAACAATACAAATCTCAGTCTCAGTGTTGAATAAAGTCAATCGTGTTACCAGTCAAGGGTTTCCAGGCACGTTCTTGTCACCATGGTAACGACTTACTTATAGACGTCCTTATGTATTTAAATGATTGTGAAACGGTTAGACACACATACAGTACATTGATTGAGCATTTTCCGAAGGAGGCTCCAGTGTCAGAGGTAAAAGACATTTAAAAACATGAGATCGATTTTACACAACACGTCATTATACATTTTTATGCTTTGAATTATGACGTGCTGCGTTTTAATCTTAACAACTTTAAAAGGGGGGAAAAGAGAGCGAGAGGGAGGTTTGGGAAGGAATGCGTCCTTAAACGTAGCTGGTAAAATCGGCGTTCCTAAATGCACCGCAAAGAAAATGTTGTTTTTGGTGTAAAGCTTTGCTAGAATTGTTTTCACGATGCTCAGAAGAGATGCACAAAATGCACGTTTTTTGTGTGTATGCGTGTGTGCAGCTCAGAGGAGAATGGGGTCACCCCATCCGTACGCAGGGGTCCGAGCCCAGACGTGACGACGCCAGCAGCTCCGGAGACTCCGTCTAAAGCGGCGTGCGCGACCGAGGACCCGGCAACGACCCCGGTGCCACCCCGGTCCGCCAGCAAATCCAAACAGCAGCTCAACATCCGCGCCGAGCTGGAGCAGAGGCAGGGCGGGAAACCGCTTCTCAACCTGGTCGTCATAGGTACCACCGTCTTGTTAAACGCGCTATATATAAATAAAAACCGACCTGAATTAACCCTTGGTTGCTCGTTTGCACAGGCCACGTGGACGCCGGGAAGAGCACGCTCATGGGTCACCTCCTGTACCTGCTGGGGAACGTGAATAAACGCACCATGCACAAGTACGAGCAGGAGGCCAAGAAAGCCGGCAAGGCGTCTTTCGCTTACGCCTGGGTGCTGGACGAGACCGGAGAGGAGCGAGACAGGTCGGTGTAACAGACACGCTCCTGTTTGGTTTGAGGTGCGAGGAGAAGAGCTTTGAATCAAGTTGCTGAAATGTATATATATTTGTTTTTTAAACGCCCCCAAGTCATTTCAGAATTACAGTCATTACAAGCTTCCGACTTGGGAACTTTCTAACTCGAGGACGTTCGGGTCGCTTCCTGAGTCACACCGTAACTGTATTTATTATTTTTCGAACACATTTTCAAGTCTTCGCGTTTATTTTAGAAATAAAGATGTGAAAAACAGGTGCAAGCTCCTTCGGCTCGAGCTGAAACTGTAGCCTGCACGGTTCAGGCAGTTGCAGCTTCCTTTGGACGTTCACTTGTTTTATAAATAGATTTGAATTACAGCGTGCCCAAAAACTACAATTTTATTTTTAGTAATATTTTAAATATTATTATTATTTTTTTGTGTTTCATTACTTAGTCATTTTGTTATCTCTCTTTCTTCGTTTTTCATGTCTTTCTTGTCTTTATTTCTTGCCTCTCGCTCGCGCTCTCTCTCTCTCTCTCTCTCTCTCTCACCTTTGTCTCCATTTCTCATCACATTCTCATGTGTTTTCTCTTTGCCTCTCTGTATATCTGGTTCTCTTGTTTCTGTTTGTCCGTCTGTTTTTCTTTTTCTCTCTCTCTCTGTCAGTGTCTTCTCCTTGACTGTATTCCCTTCAATGTTTCTGCTTCTTATCTCTGATCCTGTTCTTGTTTTTGTTTATCCCTCTCTCTGTCTCTCTCTCTCTCTCTCTCTGACTCGTTCCCTCTTATATCTGTCTTTTGTCTTTGTCGTTTCACTTGCTCAATTTCGGTTTCTTGCCTCTCTTTCTCACTTTAATTTCTTTCTCACTCTTTGTCCCCTCTTTCTCATCTCTCGCGCCCCATGCCCTGTCTCCCATCTCTTGCTCATCTCTTCTATCCCGTGCCCTGTCTCTCATCTCTCGCGTCCTGTGCCCTGTCTCTCATCTCTCACGTCCCATGCCCTGTCTCTCATCTCTTTCTCATCTCTCGCATCCCGTGCCCTGTCTCTCATCTCT